>JAOSBK010000005.1:38373577-38406220 GCA_027568895.1 Erythroxylum shatona | reverse complement strand
AATTAATAATATTATCAATTAATATTATTAGCAAATATTAATTAATAATATTAATTAATATTATTATTGGTGTTAGGTTTAGAAAGATGAGAGGCTACTTTTGACATTTCTAATTCTTGTCTATAGGACAAAAATTTCTGTACCTCAGTTTTGGATGGAACAAAAATTTCTGTTCTTGTCCTCTGAGGACGGAACAAAAATGAACGAAGACGGCAAGCAAACATCACAAAGGACAGAACTGTTATGTCCTTGTCCTCCGTCCTCGCGTCCTCAGACGCTAACCAAACACTACGTAAGGTTGCCTTTAAGAATTTCCATATATGCTTCTCTTCGATTATGTATTATATCATCTATAATAGCATGATTGATAGGGTTATCAATTCCTTCTTCAAAGGTAGATCTAATTATCATTTGAATTGAACGAATATATACCCAGCCTATTTTATTGCGGATTTCTTTAGGCAAATGATCCAGTTTTATAGAAATATCTCTTTTTGATGATAAAGGAATCATTACTTTAGTAGAAGTAAGACTAATATCTAAGGCTTTTTCATTTAGATTAATTCCATAAAACATATGACATATGAATTTTAACCCAATTTTATCTAATAAAGTTGTGTTAAATCCACTATAAGAATTAATAGAAAATATAGTATTCTGAATCTTTTTAAGTTTTTTTCTATTTATCAACACTTTTTAATTATATTCTCCATGTTGTTTAAATGTTTCTATTATACTCTGTAATTAAATTATCTTTGTAGGTATTAGAAGATTCTCTTACGTCACTTATTTATATCATAATTAGAGGTTTCTTCATATTCTATATTAGTGATTATAAAAATACTTTCTTAAGAAGAACAATCGTGAAAAGTATTAATTTGAATAAACTCTTCATTTTCTATCATATTTCTGTCTCATCTTTTATTTCAGTTTTCTTTTTATGAAATCTTTTAGGACATTCGTTTGCAGAATGTTCTGTTTCTTTACAAGAGTAATACTGACATTAAGTTACCTTTTAATTTTTCCTTCTATTTCTCTTGAACATAGGTTTTTCAGGTTTATATTCTTCTTTCCTTTTATAATACCTTGCTTTTCATTTCTTAAAATATCTTTTCTTCAAATATTTTCTTTTCTTATAATTACTTGTTATCTTTTTTTTATAATAATAATAAGGACTATCACATCCAATCATAGTAGGTCATAACATTATAAAGAAGATTTTTTTCTTTATCTCGTTACTTTTCTGTAATAATATAACCTCATCACACCATCACTTAATTTATTTTTTAAGAAAGAAATTCTTTTTCCAAATGTATCTACAAGTCCTGGATTATAAGTTGCTTTTAATTTGCTTCCCCCAAGGATCAGGTATCTTTAAATAAAACATTTTTAAATAAAGTTGTGTATTATCTACTTGATTATAAGTATGTTAATAATAGTCTAGGAAAATACAAATATATTTACAAATTTTGCACATATCACAGTTAAAACTGTTGCAAAGCAATATCATATTCTCCTACAGTAGTGGTATCTTTTAAAATGTTTCCTTCTCCTGTAAACTCCAATTAAAATGCTTCAACGTCTTTAGTTATTAAAGTTCCTAAAGCCGAAAAAGTAAAGTTTTGAATTGACCTTGGGATCAGACTCAAGTACGGCCTAACTCCGAATTATTTTTAAATTAACATATTACAATGACATCATTTTACTAATATTTGTCATGCCTCAAGTTGCATGACAAGAATCACAGAGGTCCATGGAAACCACGCCCTAATCACTAAAAATCAACCGCAGTACAAAGTTTTCTGGACCACTTTATGGCATCATACTTGGGGCCCGAGAGCCAAGTTCAACTCTTGAAACCCTACCTTGTCCCCTTTATCTGAACCATCCATTCTGGTAAATCCCACATGAATAGATGGCTCAGATGAAGGAGAACAAGGTAGGGGGCCAGATTCATTCAGGGGAGGTCCTCTGTCTCCCCTACCCTGTCCCCCTCCATCTGAATCATCCATTCTAGTGGGTCCCACATAAATGGATGGCTCAGATAGAAGGAGACAAGGTAGGGGGGCCAGAGGATCTAGCCCCGTTCAAGGGGGGGTCCTCTGTCTCCCCTACCCTGTCCCCCTCCATCTGAACCATCCATTCTGATAGGTCCCACATGAATAGATGACTCAGATAGAGGAAAACAGGGTAGAGACAGGGTAAAGGGGCCAGAGGATCTGGCGCCCGTGTTCAGACATCTAAGCTTTCAGTTATAAAATTCCTACTTAATTCTTTTAAATTATTTCACATAAAAAAACCTAAGGAGGACTTATATCAGTTACATAATCCCCTAACGAGCATATAATCAACATATATTCATGAGCTCTAATACGTAAAACCTGACCGTGCCCAATCTTAATATGATTGTCCACAATTATTCGAATCTAACATGGCATCGTTGTTTATGATCTCGGGGAATTTTCATTAAGCACTTGCCAATGTGAGGTCCCGAGTCTTAAAGAGCACATTAGCTCCGTTTGTAGCACCAGGCAACATATAACTAAACTTCAAATACAACCCAAACAGCCACATATCATATCCAATCAAGTTGTGAGTTTAGTAAACCTTAAGAATACAGTAACTAAAGGTACTAGTTAAATTACAGTAAGTAAAGCAATCTCCTAGTTTAATTACAGTAAATATGCAATCTCGTCACAAATGCCCTCACACAATATGATGAACAACAATGTATATTCATACCAGAAACCAAGCCAGCAAAGAATTTGACTATAGAATATAAGGATTGGATAGCACTGACCGTCTATCCAAGGAGCTATATTTTCTCTAGAAAGCTCATACATCAGTCGTCAATATAAATTAGCCAAAACCTGTCTTTCCAAACAAGTTTTTGAGGACCACTACGGAGCTCTGATAACAATTAGATTCAATCTGAATGAATGTCACCATAGTAACGCCAAATTGAGGGTTGACTATGTAAAAAGAATGATCACTATTACCCCTCATATTAAATGCTCTATATTTAGTGCTGCCATCCAAAGTTAAGCAATCCTCAGCTGCAACAGTAATGCAGAAGGAACTATTACGCAAGAAGCAAGGGACTAACAGATTGCAAAACGAATAATATATCAGTAAACATTTCCATATGCAAAGCTACAAATATTATATAATCTTTATGAGATCATGACACAGATATGGGCACGCAACTGGAGACTCAAAAAATGCATTCATATTACTGTAAATGATGTTTCTCATCATGAGTTTCTATGATACTACAATCAATCAGATGGACCAATACCAAAGATAGCGCACAGCATCTGACCAATCAATATTAGGCCAATCCAATGCTTCAAATTCCATTCCTGAAAGAAAGACATGACATACACAATTACACTTTTGTATAACACTCATATGCCAAAACCAAAAACTGCGCGAATCCTGTGGAAAATATGGTCACGCCATCCTCGCTCTGTGTTCTCTGCCACAGTTGCATTTCCATATCTGCATATGATACAACAGAAAACCAAAAGAAATCAACAAACCAAGATGACAAAGTAATTACAGTCCATCCACAACAGAAGAGGAAGAACAAACCTGTCTTCTTCAGGAATATCACTATGAATCAGCTTCACAACAGTAATGCCACGTTCAGGCTCATCAAACGTCAGTCTTACCTGCAACATTCATCACAATTCCATTAAAGCTAAAATATCACTCTGCAATACAAAATTCAACTTTTCAAATACCACGTGCAAGCAACAAAAACAAATCAAAACAGCAATCTTCACCGTGGAAATAGCACCATCTGGCCAGCTCCCAAACCGCCACTTCTGAACTATCAGCTTGCCTTCCTGTAACTCCACATTGCTTCCAGTAACCGAACCGTCAAAGAAACTAATCTCGCCACCAACCTCTCTACTGATCCTGGCAATACTTTGAGTAAACCCTCTCCACTTATTGCCATCCATCAATATCTCATACAAATCCATAGCTCTACAATTAAACTTCTCCGTCAAACTTATAGTCTTAAGCCCCTTCTTCGACTCCTTTTTCTCCGCCTTCTTCTCCGGCACCACAGCCGGAGGGTCCTTCAACACCGTCGCCGCCGTATCTTTCTCTGGAGCTATTTTCTTGGTCTCCAATTCATCCTTAGCAGGGCCGCCTTTGGCCATACTCTGCACATAAACCCTAATCTTCTCCACAATCAACCCCTTTCCCTTATTCAGCATAGCCTCCTTCAACCTCTTTCCCACAGGCCCCTCGTCCTTAACCGTAACCCTAATCTCGGGGTCCTCATCGGCGTTCTCGTCGGAGATGTAAGGAACCTCGACGGACCCGTCCACCTTGAGAAGTGTCTTCCCCTCGGTGTCCTTCGCCTCTCCCTCCCACGACAGGCTGAGACTGAGCTCGTACCCGGGAATGATCTTTCCCTTGCGGATGTTCACGTAGGCCTCCCCGTCGAGCTTTTCCAAATTCTTGGTCTTGATGAAGAGATTGCCTTCGCCTTGGAGGACGGTGAGACTAGACAGAAGTTTGGAGAGGAGGTTTCGAGAGTATTCGAGGCAATCGGTCTCGGCCCAGTGCCAGTTGTGGACGTTGGTGCCGTCGGGCCTCTCCTCCACGATCCACCGCTTGTCGCCCTCTCCGTACTTGGCCATTCCACGAAAAGCTAAGCAATGCAATGCAAGTTCACGACAAAGAAGGAGGAGAAGGGGCGAGACGTGGAAAATTAAAAAGGAAGGTGGAGATCTGGAGGTTTCTATAACAAACAACGGAGGAGTCTAGAATTGTCTCCAGGAATAGCCTTTCTTGATTTTGAGGAAGAGTCTAGAACGTGCCTATTTTTCTTTTTTCCGAGCTTTTAGGGCTTTGGACTTTGGAGGCTCGCCTCGCCACATTCATATATTATTTTTCTAAAACAAAATTTTTCACTTTGAATTAATAATTAAAACAAACTTAAAGCGAAAAAAATTTAAAAACAAAAACCAGAACCCTCCCCTGACAAAAAGAATGATGAAAACGGGACGGCGATTCAAGAGAGTGGGCAGAACCAAGAAACTGGTTCAGCTGACCCAACCCCAAGACGACTGCCGCCTGGTGAAGTGCACGCCTCAATCTGCAATTTCGAACCCGTTGGGTTTGGATAGAATCACTATACTGCCCCCCAGTTTCTTCCAAATTGACGCTCTCGATCTCGCCCCGCGCTTGCTTGGCAAGTTCCTCAGAAGAGACGACGTCATTCTTCAGATTACAGAGGTAAAGTGTACAACCTCTGATCTGCATTACTTTTCTTTTCTAATCCAATGTAATAAAGCTGCTGGCAGTTCTTCTGGTAACAAATTTAGAACTTTTTTCTTATTTAGAAAATACACTTTGTTTGATATGACTAGATACTGGGTCTGATTTATACATTAACTGAGCTATCGTGAGAATTTTTGTTTTCCATCTATTTCTAGGTACAAGAATGATGTGGAATTGTACAGTGCAGGTGGAAGCTTACAGGGCAAATGATTCTGCTTGTCATGGTAGATTTGGGATTACTGCAAGAACAGCCCCCGTTGTAATACACTGCCAGTGTTCATTTTTCAGAGTCAGAAGTGTTACGCGTTAAAAATATGTCTGACATTGATTGTCATGTTTCTGCATTCAATTTGTGTTTTGGATGTAGTTTGGACCAGGAGGGCATGCGTATGTTTACCTTTGCTATGGTCTCCACACAATGCTGAATGTTGTTGCAGACAAGGATGGAGTTGGTGCTGCAGTCTTAATCCGTTCTTGTGCTCCAGTCAGTGGTAAGTTTGCAAGGCTATGCGTCTCTTCCAAAGTTTTGCTTTTTGGTTCTGTTTTATATGGTGGCTTGTAGGAGCAATGATCTTTGCCTTTAAAACCTATGAGCTTGAAAAGATAGTGCCCTTTTCTACCTTTGTTCTTAGGAAATGGAATCCTACACCAGAGCCAGCAAAGTTTAAACGAGCTTGCTTCCATGGATACTTATCCTGGAAATAAGAGGCTCTCATGATTTCTGTTTTGAATTCTCTATTTTGCTGTGGAACTAAAACTATGTCTTTAATGAGCTATTTAGTTGGTTATAACACCGTCAAACCAACTAAATAGCTCAAAGTGGTCTTGAATTCTCTACTGCCTGAAAGTCTGATGATAACCATCTCGGAGTGTCTGGTAGGAAATGATATACATTGACATGAAATTTGTTAACAAGTGATTATTGAGTGTGATTTTCATAGAGACTGAAGATCGTTATGCTTTGTTTCCTGGTGAATATTTAACTATATGAGGTTTGTAGGACACCAACCATCATTCTAGTATGCCTTTGTTTAAGTGCTTATCATATCTTTACTTGTTTTCATTTTTTATTCGGAAAAATTACAGGACTGGTTACAATTCAGCAGCGTCGGAGTCAAATAACAGAGAAACCTGTCCTCCTTACTGGCCCTGGCAAGGTTGGTTGTTTATTGTTGAGTATCACTTAGTTGTGTGAGTAAATTGATCTTGATTCACAACCTTGGATTTTTGTGACTTATTCACCCGTAAATTTGAAGATAGTTCTCCTTTTTGGTCTATATAATAATTTGTAGTACATAATGAAGAAACGACGACCTTAAGTGCTTTAGTTGTCTTCTTACAAACACTAATTTGTAGTGCATAATGAAGAAACGACAACCTTAAGTGCTTTAGTTGTCTTCTTACAAACACTCTTTATCTGTACTCTTACACAATGGTCCTGTGTTTTCTTGTTCAGGCACCATATGCAAATTTAATAATCTGGTGTAAATATGAAGAAATCGCAACTTATGAGGCCTTGGCTGTCTTGTTCTTTTCATAAAATTTTTGGTGTTTGACCCTTAATGTACAGTGGGCCAAATTGATATTTGAACTCCTAAATTGCCAAAACACCTCTCTTTGGTCATTATAATGCACCGTCGAGGAAAATAAGATCTCTGGACAAGCTATAAACATTATATATTACTTCATGTTTTATGGTTGCAGTGTTTATTTGTTCTCTCCAGATTGATTCTAATGTCTAAAACCTTGTTACATCTAGATTGGTCAAGCGCTTGGGATTTCAACAGAGTGGTCCAACCATCCCCTTTACTTACCTGGTCAGTATCTATTGTCCTTTGAATCATTTTGGTTGAACAGAACATGCAGAAGCCTGAAATCGTATGTGTGTCAGGTGGCTTAGAACTGCTGGATGGGCCAGAGCCTAAAGGGATCCTAATTGGTCCACGGGTTGGGATTGAATATGCTAGACCTGAACATGTTAGTGCTCTGTGGAGGTTTGCCATTGCTGGTACCCCTTGGATCAGTGCTCCAAAGAACACTCTCAGGCCACCCTGATCCTGAAATTCTTATAACAAGAGGAAGCTCTTTATCTTAAAACTGTATGTATCTTGGTTTTCCTATGGTAATAGAATCAGGCGTTACAACAAGTTCCCTGTTTTCCATTTGCTTGTTGGTTGTCGGGTGTGGTAAGCATGCGGGATAATTATTTTCCACACTCCATGTCTAGTTCCATTGTGAATTTGAGCTCTGTAACATTATTCTGTCGTTTGGTACAAAGGGTATGCTTAATACAAAGCTATGGAAGCTTCAAGTTAGATTATGATCTCCCGATCTTCCCATGGGAGCTAAGTTATGTGGAACTATTGAGCCAGTCGATTTTGATTCTGCAGATTTCTTGTGTGAAAATTTTGATGAATATGTTACATGTTGATTTTGAAACATTCAATTATTTTTCAAAAAAGATCTGATCTTTATCATTTCTGGTATCATCATTTACATATTCTAATATCCGGGGATTGTACCAATATCACAAACATTAGTTTCGGTGGCATTGATAATTAAATTTGTAACCTAAATGGTAGTGTAATCGATGCTCTTAATATAAATCATAATTTCATTGCTATTAATTTTCATCTGCCGTACTTCATGTTGAAATAGAAGATGAAACGTGTGCACCATTCTGAATTATTGCTGTAGTAGCCTGTTGTAATAACATTTTTAGATACAGAATTATTTGTATAGTAGAATACCATTTTTAGATAGCAAAGGTAGACTTTAGTTCTGAAAAAATATTTCATATTTAATATTTTGTTTATTATAATCTGTAAGTTGATGAAATTTTAATCTTTTGTCTAGTTTCCGTAATCTTAATTGAACTGATAATTTTTTTTTAACTTAAGGGCTTAAGTTAATCACGTAAGTGATTGATTATTTAAGAACTTTCACGTAACATTAGTCACTGATATTGTTTTCTTCTTGTAGCATCTCTTCTTTCCGTCTCTTCTCTTCATTTTTAGTAATGGTATCTACAGGTTTAGAACCTAACGAAGTTATATCAGTTGATTTGAGTTTTGCATGCAATTTGTGAAACTTTACAGTTGCACGATGTTATTCTAAAAGTGAGTTTAGACTGTAAAGACTTTGTTCAGGCAACTTTTATTCATCTTCATACATAATGTGGCTGGATCAATGAAGCTTTCATGCAGTTTTTAGTAGGCATTAAGGAGAGTATATCTTCTTGGAATGCTCTCATTGCTAGTTTTATAGGGAAGGGAATGATTAACTGGACGAAAATTTTTGATGAAATGTCTGAGGGAGATACTTTTTCATGGAGTACCATAGTTTCTGGTTATGTACAAAATAATCAGCCTTAAAACAATAGATCTTTTCAATCAGATGGTAACTTGGGGGGCATTGATCGACTAGTTGTAGAATACTGGTTAACCATTTTGACATGATTAGTATGTATTAAATTGACAGATTCACCGGTCTTTGAGATAGTGGTTCACTAGGTACATTGGTCATCCATTATGCTACATTGGTTGACCAAAACATCAATTAATGTTTTTTTTAAGAAAGAATATATTAGATGAAGTAAGCAATTGTTTACGAGAGTTCACACAAAAACCATGCAATCAAAGACTAAGCTGCCTATATAAAATTGTCATTTCAAATCACAAGTGATTACATTTTGTTCAAAAGCTAGTTGATTCTCCAAGTGAGAATGCATTGAGAGCTGAAGCAGTAGTGCAAAAATGTGCAATCTGATTTTGGAACACAAGATATGCAAGGAAGTTTCTTTGGTGATGTGAATAAAAAATATTCTGTTATTTTTTTCCCATATCTAGGCAACTAAGTAGCTAAAAGCAACTCTGAACATCCAAAGATCCTTTTCACATTTCATCTGAAATTTGCAACACCAATCAATAATGTCTAGCAAGAAGTTGGTGGGTTTACTAGATGGCATAGCTAAGTGATTGCCTTCCAAAGGTGTTGACTATATTGGCACTGAAAGAAGATGTGATCAACGTTTTTAGAGGCTGACTTACATAGAATGCACCAGTTTAGCAAAACTGAGAAAGGTACAATTTTGTCAACTGTTAAAAGTTTATTTCTAATTACTAACCATAAAGTGAATGAAGTGTAACGAGAGTTATGCTTATGCCATACCAAGGAACAATTTGATTGGTATTCTTACAAAGAAACCGATATGACGCATTAGTGAAAGTACCAGAATGAGTGTAAGCATTGGATGGTTTCTTCTTTGGAACTGTCGAGGACAACATTTGAAAGGAAATCAAATAAAGCAGATGATGGAGGTAAGACAGAAAGATCCATTGTGGAGATAGCTTTAACAACTGAAATGTTGGATGATAAAGTGCTTTCCAAGGAGGTAGCATCAATGCTACAGCTAGAGGACTAAAGGGGTCCAATGGTCATAATAGAAGTGGTTTTGCCATCATTTACTGAATGCTTGCAAGAATTTCTAATCATGAATCTTAGTTTAAGCATGGACTTCGTAAGTGATGAGGCATTCTTTCCAAACTCTTGGTACGTTAGTTTTAACAACTTTAATATATATTAGTTGACCATTCACCCATATAAGTAGACTAATCCCACCAAAAATAAATTTAACACTTCAAATGCTCAAATCCAATTTTATTAATGCAGTATGATTTAAACCCTTTACAGAGTATTCTTTAGAATTTGTTTAGAAGATTAATAGGCTTTCATATTATATCCAAAAGCGTAAATGTCTCTTGATAAATAAAAAGACTCATACAATAAAGTAAAATGAAATGTATATACATAGTGAGCCTTTTAAAACATCAATTAACAAAGTCATAAAACAAATAATTAAAAAATGTAAAACGACCTTGATGAGCCTTAATCTACTTTAATTTTTGGTCTAATCTTCATGTCATTGGTTGCAAATTTCAACTTCTTTTTATCAATTTTCATAAAATTGATTCTTGATTTATGACTTCAATATGTTATTATATTATTTTTCATTAAAGTAGTAAAATTATTAGTAGTAATTATGTTTTATTATCATTAAAACATCAATTTGAACATCTCTTGATTCAACAATTTCCCTTTTTGTGATGATGAAAAAATATTTGCAGTATTAGAGAACAATAATAAAACTAAACATACAAACAAATATTAAGACAATGATTAGCTCCCCTGAATTTGTATATAAAACATAATTCAATATCATGTGCATAATTCAATATGAAAATATACCTATACATGTTAATAATATAAATCTACTCAAGAATATTACATAAAGTGTAAGAAATACAAAAACAACACAGTCACTCCCCTGAATTTCATCACTTTCCCTAAATCTAATTTAACTACTCTCTCCCCTTTTTTAAAATTATAAAAAGAAATCATTTATCTAAAAAAAAATAAAGTTTCATGTATCAAGCAGACTTAGTTAGAAAATTAAATCTAATTTGATCAAGATAGACAAACTTTTTTACTAAAGAATTTATAATCTAAAACTTCAAAAATAGTAATATGAAAAAGTGCCAAAATTGAGCAAAATCAAAGATCTACCAATATAGGTGAAAGAAAGACAACCTTTTCTCCTTTTACAATTTAGCTACGAAAGCATCAATTTTAAAAGATAAATCTTAATTATGAAAAATTTTGAAAATTCTCAAATTTAAAACCTAAGAATGATAAATTTTTTATTTGAAATAATTTATGTGATTTTTATGAAATGGGGGATGATGTTTTCGAAAGAAAGAGTGAATTATTTAGAATTTTGGAAGATATAAATATTCAAAATGAAAATTAGAAGAAAAGAGGAGGAGGAGAGGTTAAACCAAGAAGACTAGTCCATCATATGATTCAATTGGTTGACCAATGCTAGTGTGTGATCAACCACACTAGTAACCAAATAGATTACAAACTCACTGGAATGAAAAAACTTCTTAGTCAATGAGATATTGGTTGACCACCTGAAAACATTAGTTGACTAATATAAGTAGACGATCAAAATTTCAACCAAATAAAGAACAAACTCATTGGAAAGAAAAAATTTATTGGGCGAAGTGACATGATCACCTAAAAGAGGACAATGGTTGACGAAAGTGCCTAAGTGGTTGCTTGGCCTAGCAATTAAACATTTAGAAAACTTACTGGAAAGTAGAGGATAGTCTATTTTAAGAATATAGGTCGACCATACTTAACTATTGGTTGACTACTTAACTAGATAACTTGATAAAAGCAACCTTTGAACTCAAATGTAAACATGAAAACACTTAATAAATCATGAGAAAATCAATCAAGAACTATTTTAAATATTAAAGGGAACTTTAATTATATATAATCATGCTCAATTTTCTCCTACTATAATCTTTAATTAGTTTAGTGCTACTATTTAATAATTAGTCTAGTATATTAACAAATTTTAACTTTATATCCCTATTTGCACATAATATTTAAGTTTAGCTCCAAAATATGTTTAAAATGTTCACTTTCTAGTTCATAGTAAAAACTTAAAAACATTTATCACCAAGGATTTAGACTCAAATTGACACATAAAAGCAAGATGTTAGAAATTACTAAATCATGAACTAATAATTTCTTTTTTTAGAATAATATCTATAAATGATTTGAATGATGATTTGGATGATGATTCTTCTTGAATTTTCATTCCATTGAAAGCATCTCATCCTTCTCATCGTCCACACTTAGTTTAACAGTTAGCTCTTTTAAAGAGTCTTTGATCATTCTTGTTCTCTTTACGGGTGGGTTATTCCACATTATACATAAATATTTGTAGGACTTTCTTGGGCACAAAAAGGTTTGATTCATTAAAAAAAACATAAAATCTTTAAAAAATTACAATCTTTACTATATAACATTTCCTTTTTTAAAAACCTACAAATTAGCTAATTAATGTGTTTTAGATACCTATATGAGCTTAGTTCCTTAGTTATTAGGCCTTTTCTTCTTTTCAACCTACTTCTTTAAGGGTTTGCTTATCATCCCTTATTTAATAAAACAAAATCTAATAATATGTTTGTACTTACCATATAAATGACATACCACATTATACATAATGAGGAATCTTTCTTTGGACATTAGAAGTGTTCAATGGTTTCATAAGGTAGTAAAATGAGCTACCACATAAAGGTGTGATGTATACTTCTTTAAAGTTTAAAGGATTGTGAGTAGGTTTGAATGTTATTAAAGAAGTTATGCCTATTATTCCATTGGGAGTATAAAACTCTATGCCTGGATTGTGAACTATATATGAAAGCATGATGCTTACTTTTAGAATTAGTCATGTGCATGCTTATGCTTAGATGTGGATGCTCCATACTTCTTTGTCCAATATTTATTTGCTATGTAAATATTTTTCTTTGATAAATGTGGTTTTAAAATTGGCTTCACTTCCATTGTTATCCTGGTCTATGCTTATTAGTGGAGTTCTTTTAAGCTCTTATCATATTCTCCAAATTTTTACTTCCCTTTATAAACTTGGATAATAAGTCTTTGAGGGAATCAATCTCCTTTTTTAATATATCATTCTCATGTCTTAATGCTTCTAAGTCATGATTATCATCAATGATCATATTTTTTGATTCTTTAATGCTATACATTTCACTTTTCATCTTTTCATTCTCATTGGTCGTGTTCATTGAGCTTTACAATTATAGCCCTCAAATACTGCAAGTGCACAGGTTATGAATTGTAGTAATTGAAGGGTGGGTCGATCCTATAAAGAAGGTGAACTAATCTAATTCTAAGGTGTCTAAGGCTTAAAGAAATAATAAAGTGAAATAAAAAATAAAACAAGAATATAAACATAGGAATTTGATTGCAGGAATTCAATTCAAGAAATTAACATAAAACAATAATTGAAGTTGAGCAACACAAAAGGTTACTATGGAAATTAGTCATGAGAAATTACCAAGTTATGAGAGATGGGATGCTACCTATCATTAATGCTAACCTAGCCAATTATGTATTATCAAGGTGTCAGTTCTAAACTATCATTAGAGGAATTACTCTTTCTTGAGTTATAATCGTGCACCCTAAATCATTAAGCCTAATTAAATTATAGAATTTGCAATCTCTCAATTAACAAAAGACCCATAATTAAAATTAAATCAAAAGCTCTCTACTAAACTATCAGGTCTCACACGGGATCTCTCTTCGCATAAGAACCAATATGATTAACTACGTGCTCTATTGGATCGCTGAACTCTCGTTAACCTAATCCAATCATTTTTATACGATTCACCCTTTTGGTTTGTTATTGAAATTTGCAAAAATTGAAGTTAATCATAATACGCAATCAATAAAACACAAATTGACTATATTAATATTAAATCAAAGTAAAATCTTGAAGGAAGAGTTAAAACATCATCAACAATCTAAAACCTATGATTATACAATCTATTTCAATCTTATACATTAAATGAACAAAAAGGAAATGAAAAGGAAATAAAACTTGGATCAGACAATCCAGAAAGGAAGCAGTGTTGGGAGACTACCTAATCCAAGAAGCAGCAATGTCGGGACCTGCTTCTTTTTCCCTTCTTCTTCTCTCTCTCTCTCTCTTCTTTTCTCTCACTATTGAACTTTCCAAAAGTGGCAGAATGTAGAAGCTCCATTAGGTTTACATCCTTAAGTCTTATATAGTATTTCCAATTAGGGCAATCCTAGGATTTTTTTGGGGTCTGAAAGGTCCAAAAATCCTTGAAAAACTTACGTAAGGACTATTGTCCGCGTATCTATCACGTAGTCCATGATCGTAGCCTTTAGTGGTATAATCGTGGTCAGGAGTTTTTGTTTATTTCACGATCGTGACCTATAATGACACCAACTTTTGTCACAATCATGGAATATTCCTTACAATCGTGGCTCCTTGCTCTTACTTTTGTCACAATCGTGGCCTTTGATTATTTTTCGAGTCTTTTTCTGAGTCTTCTCCTATTGTCCTGAAACACTAGCAAACTCATCAAGACACCTCATAAATATAAAATTGAAGCTCAACATCATGTTCCAACCTACAAAACACTTAAAACATAAATATTTACTAGCTAACATAATTATAACATAAACACACACTAAATAATCAAATTAACAACTAAACTACCCACAAAAATACGATGCAATCTACACCTATCACTCATTCATACATACATCGAACTAATTTTGAACTTCATCGAGTTTGGAAGAAAATTTCTTCCTTTTCTTACTCATGATTTCTAATCTTTCAACTAGTTCATTATATGTCAAATCACTACTACACAAATTAGAGTTAGATGTTACCTTATCATTGCTCATCTTTGAATTTACTTATGTCAGTTTAAGTTGAGGCTTTAAGTGCTTTCTTCTTATTTTTCTTCTCCTTCTTATGGTTTCTTTCATACTTCTCATCATCTTTGAGTAGAGGGCATTATGACTTTATTTAGTGAGTTTTCTACATTCAAAACAAATAACATTCAATGGTTTATATTTAAATCACCTTTACCTTTTTTAAAATTCTTTTTTTAAGAATTTCTTCTTCAAGAACTTCTTTAATTTTCTAGTGATTAAGCTATTGTCTTCTTCATCGCTCTCACTAGTTCATGTCTCTTCCTCTTTGTTTGATTCTTCTCTTGATGCTTTGAATGCTAAATTATTTTTCTATGGAAGTGTCATTTCTTTTTGAGAATTTAGACCCTCAATTCATATATAAGAAGAGATCTAATAAATTCCTCTTATAATATAGTAGCGTTATTAAATCCTTGGTTTCCTTTTTTGTTGTCACTTTAGCTAAAGATGGCAATGGGCCAGGTAGGACCCGAGCCCACCTAAGCTCAAGGCAGGGGCCCAAGCCTAGGCTAGTGTAGGCCTGAGGCAGGGGACCAAGGCATACCCAACCTAAGATAGCGAAGCTCGAGCCTGCCCAAAATTTTATTTTTTAAAATTTAAAATGCAAAACAATGTCATTTTGATTATAAAAATCAAGCCAGCAGGCTGAGCCAGAGCTTGACTTAAGACTCGATTTTCCTAAAAATCTAGACCTAAGGCTTGTTAAATTTAGATTGAGTCGAGCCCAGGCCCAGTTGTCATCCCTAACTTTAGTTTCCCGCGTCTTTAAAAGTCACCTAAGTAACTTTCTTACTATTTCAGCATTATTTTAGGTCTTTTCAAGACCTTTGTGAGCATTGATAACATCGATAAATCTAGTTTACATGTTAGATATATTTTCATTATGCTTCATTTGAAACAATTCGCATTGATGTACTAACATGCTCACTTTACTCTCTTTTACTTGATCTATTCCCTCATATGTAACTTTTAAAATGTGTCAAATTTCATGAATCATTTTACATATAGATACCATATTGAATTCATTTCTTTCTAATGCACAAAATAAGGTATGTACAACCCTACAATTCATAAAATTATTCTATTATCTTCAGGTTCCCATTATTCCTTTAATTTGGGTACTTTTTGTTATCTACAATTTTCATGGAAAAAAAGAACCATTTAAAACTATTTCTTGTAGGTCAACACTTTTAGTTATTAAGAAAATCTCATCCTATTTTTCCAATAAAGATAATCATTATCATCAAAGAAAGGTGTACTAATACTTTGTTCCTCTTGGTTGAATAATGATGATGATACGCTTAAATATACTATTAAGATCTTTGTTATGTGATATTATTAGAAATGTTAGCCTAATAGACCCATTTTAATGCTAGTTTTTAGTCCCTAATAGCACCTAAAAGGGTGATGAATTGAGTGTTTATAAGATTTAATAATTTTTCTAACCAAGGTTCTCAATTAACAATAATCAATATAATAAGGATGAGAAAATTACTTACTATAAATATATCAAACAATTAAATAATAATTTAAAGATGGTAGGGAAGAGAGAATGTAAATTGATTTATAGTGATTTGACAAACAAACCTTGCCTATGTCCACTTCGAAGACTCTTCTTGAAATTTTACTATAATTCTTCTTTCAATCCAAAGAATAACCTTTTTACAACCTTCTTCTATAATAAAGAGAACCCTTTTCCAATATTCTTCTAAAATGAGGAGGAACCTCAATCCCTATTAGATCACTCCCAAGTACAATAATATAATGCCCTAACTAAATATTACAACATAAAATATCTCACTTTATCACTTGATGACTCCAAAGAGGCTCTTTCACACAAATATGAGACAATGATACTTAAACGATCAAAAAACACTTAGAAATATGTGTAAAATACACCCAAATGCTTCTTGATTTTAAAACTAATGAGAAAACATGTATTTACAGGCTTTTAGGACCTCTATTAGCCATTTGAACCAAAAATTAGTCGATAAAATGGCTAATTGCAGAGCACTAGTCAACCAGTACAATATATTGGTCAACTAGTGTGCATTGAATGCACAACTTCACTAGTCATTGAGAAATTGGTCTACTAGTAGGCATATTGGTCAACCACATTATTTCATATTAGTTGACCAAAATATCAACCAATGTTACAATAAACTTTTGGTACTTTAATTTAACAACTTTAACTCATATTAGTTAACCACTAATTAATATAGGTTGAAAAATCTCTCCAAGAAATGATTTTAACAACTTTAGATGCTCAAATCTAATTTGTTTAATTCAATTATGATTTAAACACTTATCAAAATGTTCCCTAAAGTTTGTTTGAAAGCTAAAATGCTTTTATATTAAAACTAAAAACTTCAATGCCTCTTGATGAATGAAAAGACTCGTAAAATAAAGTGAAATAACACGTTTATGTATGGCGAGCCTTTTATAACATCAAATTAACAAAGTGAGATTACAAATAATAATACAAAATATGAAATGACCTTAATGAACTTTGATGTCCTTTTGTTCTTAGTTTGATCTTTGTTTTGTCAGTTACAAATTCCCACTTCTCTTTATCATCATCATAAACTACCTTCTTGAATTTATACTTTATTTTGTTCTTATATTTTCATCAAAGTAATAAAGTCATTAGTATGAGCTATATTTTGCTATCATCAAAATATCAATTGAAATCTCCCTTAATTCAATAAATGGTTTTCCAAAGGTTAGACTCTTTTTTATACATTGACAATTGTTAAGGTCTACCTAAAATTTTGTTATAAATGTTAAAGACAAAAATGTACATTCATCCTATTAAGTTATTAATGGAATTAAACATAGATCCATTTTATGAATAAATTATAATTTTTGCGACAATATTCCAATTATTAATAAAATCCATCTTTGAATTAGTTATGGTTTTAAAATATCTAATAGTTATTGTATATGGAGATCATATAGGTCAAAGTATAATCCATACTTACCAATTAAAGGTTATAGTCACTTTTCACACAGATATGCGCATGTATTAGTCAATTACATAAAATTTTAAAGCAAAAGATGTGAATTTCCCTAGAGTGTCAATTATTATAAAATGCCCTTACAATTTAAATTTACTAAAAGAAATACCTTACAATCTTTTAAAATTTTAAATAAGATTTTTTACTAGATTTATTTCGAGTTATTTTAATAAACATTGCATGTGATTAAGTGCTAAGTACTCGCCAGAGTTTATATGACTATTTTGACTTGACTTTAATAACTAATTCTATTAAATAACTTGTCAAAAACTTGATTTTTTTGTATTTTAATATCACAGAATATTTTTCGTGATTTTAAATAAATTAAATTATTTCAAATATCCTAAGCGATTAATAATTTATTAAATATAATTCAACCTTTATTTTTTAGTAGTACATATCACAACCTTTAAAAAAATGCATACTTATGTACCCCACTATAACATTATTAGTGATATAACTTAACAATACTCAAGTGGACTTGACCAATGGGTTTCAACATTTTCAGGCATCTTACAAAATTTGGCAACATTTAGACTTTTTAATTTTTTAATTTTGACCTTTAAAAATCACAAAAAATAATTTACTTGCCATGTATTTTTAAAATTTAAGCGAAGGTGCATTGAGTTATTTCTAAAACATAGAAAAGTTCAAGTATTGAATTTTTGTATGGGTAACAAAATAAACACACAAGTACACATTTTTATACATTATAATATTTAGTGTTACAAAATGAAAGTTGAGATATATTTGATATTTTCATAATTTATTTGAAATAATTCTACCGTTTAAACTACAAGGGTGTTTTTAGAAATAAGTAAAATCATAAGTTAGGTTAACCTTAAAAAAACATTTTGAGGTTTATTTCTTGTGCCTTATTTTCACTAATACTTCAAGAAAATATTTTAGATCATAACTAACTTAAATAAAAAAAGTTATAGAGACATTCAACTTGATCTTTTTAATACTCTATCTATAAATAAGGAAAACAAAAATATTTATCACTTAAAAGGAAAGAAGACTTTGATAGTGCAATGTTAATCTAAATTATAAATTATAGAAAGGAAAGAAAAAGTAACTAATAAAGAAGAAAAATAACTAGTATGGATTAAAAAATTCTTTAAAACTTTCATATAAGAATTGCTAATTTCTTTTGATTTTTCACTTGAGTGTTCAACCTTTTAATTCTTTTAAAAAAGTTTTCAAACATGTAAGAAAAAGAAAAGTTTAATTCAAAATGTTATCTCTATTAACATTTTATTGATGTAGCTAACATAGAAGGTGAATGTTTGTAAGGGCTCTTTTTCTTGTCAAAATATTTTTGATCCTTCTTTGACAAACACATATGTAGTTATATTCTTAAAATTCAGTCACTTGTTTGCTACTAAAAAATCAAACGAGGAAGAAAAGCCACATTGTCCCCTTAAATGTTAGTTTTCACGTGATTCATCAACCACATCATTAAAATAGTAATAAAGACAATGTTTTTAAATGAGTTGTGTGGTTTATAAAAGCTTAGATACTTAATTGAAAATTTAAATAGGTTGGACACTCAAGGAAAAATATATAAAAAGGATTGGAACATTGCAATTCAACATCCCTAGAAAACTTTTAGGTAAATATAATAGTATCAATAACATATTTTGAGTAAATCACTTTACAAGTCAACAAACCTAAATTAATTAACAAGTCCAACCTAAATAATCATTAGTACCTAAATTTTTTATGGAGTAAAATGATTTTTTTGACCCAACTTTAAGGCTATTAGGCAAATGTATTTGTAGCTTTTACAACTAATAGTGGGTTGAGTCTTTTTTCTTTTTTTAGTTTGATCTATTTTTTTATCAGAACAAAGATTCACTTCTTTGAAAAGGATTAATAAACATAGCTCTTAAACACATCTTTGGAGTCCTTTATTAATCATTGTATGGTACATATATTATGCATGATGTGAATTCTATTTACATATTTCATAAATTGATTGTAGTTCATGTCCCTTTAATTATGTTTTTCTAATTTTAATAATTTGCAAATCTCTAACGTTTGTGAACTAGGATGTTAAGATTATATTAGCGATTATATGGCCTTAGATGTGCATTTGTTTATGTAAGATCATATAATGATAATTACAATATGTGTTTTCTTATTTCAACACTTTTGCTGCCCATAAATTTTAAGGTTCTTTGCTGTTGTTTTTTTTTTAATTTTAGGATTCTTTCTAGATATTTTTGTTATTTTAAAGTGTTTTTAGGCTTATGCATAAGATTTTTTTTAAATAATTCTTGTGATAAGTCTTGGTGTTTAAGCTCATTTTCACAAGCCCAATATGATTTCCCATAACTCAATAGGTTTCTTTTTTAGTTAGGGTGGGCTAGGATCATAAATCTTAAAGTTTTAGGCATAGTTATCTTGGGATCAACATCTCATTTAAGGGGAAAGACAAAAGTTAAAGAGTCCAATTTTTGTATGTTGAATGAATATATTGAAGCAAATAAATTCAATGTTTATTTTTACTTTATGATTTAGTTAAATAGGTTCACTATCATTTTTTTAGATTAATAAAAAATTTACTTAGATCATTAATTCTCAAGAGTTTAGAGTAAGCGATGATTTTCTAAAAATTTAGTGCTTAAATGATTAATATAATTTAGGCCCCCTAGAAAATTGAAATTAGTTTATTTCTTTCCTTTTGTATGTATTAATATTTTGTTAATGTGAATATTTGATTCTTAATAAAGAGAAAAAGAGTAGAGAGAAAGAAATTAATAATTTAATTAAAGCAAGCCTAATAAATGTTATAATAAATTAAAGTGAAAAAACTCAAATATAAGAGAGTAAGAACAACTAAAGCCTAAATTCGTTAAAGGTTTATTATTCATAGTTGAATTTGACAAAGACTTTTGTTAGTCTATCCATATGCAAATTGATAAAACCCAAAATCTATGATAATTTAAGAGTTTTTTTTAGCCCAAGCTAATTTGTCAAAATTTTTGTAAAAAAGTCCATTTCAAACCTAGAAATATATTTGATATAGGAACCATATTATGTTTTGATTGCTTAAGTTAATCCATTATGTTTTATCATTTAAATCATATCATTTAAGTTAATTTATCAATTTCATTATATTTTTAGGAATCATATCATCTTTAAGTCATTTAAATATAAAAAATAACCAATCTCTCGTTATAACATATGAACTTATTGAAATCAAATCCATTAATCTCATTTCATTTTAACAAATTTAGATTTTTAAACTAAAATCACCAATCTTATCTTATCTTAGCATATGTAGTCTTTTAAATCAAAACTATTAATCCCAATTCACTTTTACATATTAATTTAAAACATAAATGTCCCACCCTTCATATCATAATTAGGCCATGAAAATTATTTTTAAGCCCACTTCATTCATGTCATAATTAGGTTAATAAAATTCATTTTTAAAGTATATTTCATTCATATCATAATTAAGTCCCTAAATCAATTTTAGTAAGTCTTATCTTGTCATCTCATATTTTGCAATTTTGTCTAATCTATATCATTTTAAAATTCAAACCGTTTTCAAGTTCTAATTCATTCTTATAAAATTTAGTCTTAAGTTGTTTACTTTCAATTTTCTCCTATAATTGACCTATTTTTATATTTGCATTCATTCATCTCATTTTTCTTAACAAATGTAAACCTAGCATAGAGCTAAGTAATTTTTTTGACCAATTGTGAGGTGCCAAAATCTTTTCAATTTGTAATCAACCTTTAAACTTCTTTTACTTTGAGAGGTCAAATTAGTTTCACTTATATTTTGTTGTGATATTTAGTTTTCATTTCTTATTTATTAGTTTATGTTTTCCTTTCAAATAAAAACAAATTTTTTATTGTTAATGTTTAATAATTATATATTATATAATACTTAAAGATAAATTATTTTTAAGAATTAATTAATTAATTAAAAATTTTAATCTCCTTATATAATATTAAAAATTATAAACAAAAGTATTGTATTTTATTAAACAATAACAAGTTTTTATTTTAAATATAAAATATCAGTTTTTTACTAGAATATGTTATTTGTAAAAACCTAATAAAAATAATATAAAATTTATTATTATAGGTAGAAATATACGCATCTAAATCCGTTAGAAAGTTTTACTAAGTTTTATATGTTAATTGTTTTAAAACTTTGATCACGTATCAAGAGTAACAATTTTACTATGGAAACTTTTATCAAACCTTCATTGAAAATGTGTTATTATTCATAAAAGTTGTTATATTGATTACTTCTATTTTGTGTCGGTACATACACGTAATGTTGATATTTTGTGTACACATACACATGTCAAATTCGAAGTCATCTGATTGAAGGGCGATCCAGGGGTTCCACTCACAAACTCTGGGAGATTATATGAAAATGATCTGGCCCCCAGTGGATTAGATCATTCCTCTGGCTAGTTGCTAAACGCAAACTTCTGATGAACTAGCAACGCATGGCGAGACATATTGCCACGGACGACCGTTGTCCAATCTATGGGTAGGTAGAGACGACTATTCATATGCTTAGGGACTGTGGCAGCCCTCTGGCGACAATTTCCTAAGGTGGTGATTGACACGTGCTTTTTCCAGCAGGACGAGGAGACGTGGTTATAGACTAACTTCACTAAGCAAGACAGGGTACATCAGGAAGCGTGGGCCATTATCTATGGAGTCGCTTGCTGGTTCCTATAGAAATGGCGAAATAGTAGCCTTTTTGAACATGGGTTTGCTTGGCCAAAAAATGGTACCCGTATTATTCTCGAGTACATCGATTGGATCGTTAGAGCTCGAGTTATGGAAACCTGTGTTTTTCCAACTCAGGGCATTCCCATGGGTACCCTTGTGGGCTGGACTAAGCCTTCGGCCGGATGGGTTAAGGTCAATTCGGACGGCGTCGTTAAATACAGTTCTACCAAGGTCTACACTGGCGGTTTAATTTGGGATTGTAATGGGACCTAATGTGGGGGGTTTCAGCAAAGCCTTGGTAGAGGTTCGCCCTTAGAAGTGGAACTTTGGGGTGTGTATTCTGGCCTTACTTTGGCCTGGGAGCAGGGGTATCGTTGGGTCATTGCCGAAGTTGACTCCCTTGAAGTCATTAATATTCTCTCTGACCCTAACCTTATGCTTACTGGGGTTTCTTTCTTGGTGATAGGTATACAGGAGCTTCTCCACCGGTCTTGTGAGGTTCTTCTCTAACATGCTTGCCGAGAAGGAAACCAGTGTGCGGATAGATTGGCAAATCTTGCAGTTATCCTTCAACCGGGCCTCTACACTCTTCCAAAGCTGCTAGTTGGCATCCAGGAGCTTCTCCGCAGAGATGCGGACGGCGTGCTACATTCCAGGGTTTGATTTTTGTATTTTCCTTGTAAAACAAAACAAAAAAAAACAAGGTAGAGATGACAGTCCCATTTGACATGCTCGTCATAAATAAGAAATGAAGTAACACCTGCTATGTCATGTTATGAACAATGTCTTCCATACCTCTACGGGGGCATTGATAGATTTACAAAGAGTCATTGGTAGTTCAACGTAATATTCCTGGTGCTAACAATATCCATGTCTATGGCCACTGTGAAAAGAGTTAGACAATCCCTATAAAAATCAGTAGCCACACCATACATGTAAGATCAGGATATCTACAAAACTTAAGGTTAGAAAAGTAGAGCGAAAGAACCAATAGCATCAAAGATGAAAATTTTGGTGGTTGCCATTGGTGAAAAGTCTCCACCTATTCGTCAATCCAAAACCATATAATGCAAAATTATTTGGTTCTAGTGGAGGAGTTGTTTCCGGTTTCTATTCTGCCGGACCATTAGGAATACTAACACCAATATAGCTCAACTAATATGGTACCCCTACCATACAAAGGAGCAAGTTTCTCCTCCTTAGAACAAATATGAACAAAACTGGAAATTCTTGAGGTTGCAAGTGAAATCAAAGCCATTTGTAAATCCAAGGCTAGTAGAATAGATGGCCACACAAAGTCATAGTACAGTCCTATGTAAATTTTCATGTTTAAAATTCAAACATCAACCCATAAATCATTCATGTCTATTAAGATGTTAAATATAATAATAATTAGATAGATAAAGCAAATAAATCACTTACCTTGAGCTGAATTCAACATAATGTAGAGAGAAATTTCAACAATCACGAACTAGTTTCTCTCCCTTAACCCTCTTTTTGCAGTAGATAGCTTGTTGGATAGTAGAATACTTTCGTACTGTATTTTTTTTATCTACTACTTAATTAGGGTAGAGAGAGTACTAGTTTATATATATATGTCAACATTAAATCTTATACGTCCATCAAGTACTAAATTTAACAATCAAGATTTGATATACTATTAAATAAAGAAAAACTCTAAACCATTTTTAATATGGGTCGACAGAAATTATGGCCATAACATTAGGTCATATTTCTTATATTCTCCCACTTGGTCGTAATTATAAACTGTTAACATCATAAGCATCTCAACACAACAAATCACATAATATGGATAATGGCGATCATACACAATATAGTTGTATACTCCCATCTATATACCATTACATTAAGAACTTATTATATTTAGGTTCATAAATTGCTAAACAACATAAAGTCCACATAATTGTTATGAAAATACAGACAAATTTCTTATTCAAACAATCACCTATACATAAACATAATGAATTAGAAATATAAAATTCAAAAACATATTATTATTGAGCTTAAGAGTGTTAAAACATCATCATCAAATACTATTATCAATCATCAATACAACCAAGACTCATCCTAAGCACATGTTCTATAAATGTCTTTGGTTGCAAATCCTTAGAGAATCTGCAACTATGAGATCTGTCCTAATATGTTTTATATACACTTTTTGTTTCTTAATCTCCTCTTTAACAACAAAATACTTTAATTTCATGTGTTTTGTACCTCTAGAGTAGTTGTCATTTTTAAAGAAGAAAACTGCTGCAAAATTATCACAATAAATTTTCAGTGACTTGCTTGCTGTGTCGATAACTCCAAGTCTTAAAATAAAGTTTTATAGCCATAATGCATGAATTGTAGCGTCATAATAAGCTACAAATTATGTGTCCATAGTAGATGAAGTAATGATAGACTATTTGACACTTTTCTATGAGAATACTTCTTTAGCTAATAGGAACATATAGCCAAACGTTGACTTTTTACTATCAACACACCTCGTAAATCTAAATCTAAATGTCCAATCACTTCTAAATTATCAAACCTTTTATAAGTAAGCATGTAATCCTTTACTCCTTAAAGATATCTCAACACTTTCCTTTCAGCCTTCTAATGATTGATACCAAGATTATTTTGATATCTACCCAACATTCCTACTACAAAACTAATGTCAGCTCCAATACAAATTTGTAAGTACATCAAACTGCCCCTAACAGAAGCATATGGAATTGTTTCCATTTCCTTATATTCCACATCATTCTTTGGACATTGCATAAAACTAAATTTATCTCCATTTTAATTAGGGATTACACCTGTTGAGCACTTGCTTATGTTAAATTTCTTAAGAATTTTCTCAATATAGGTTTTCGGAGACAATCTTAAGAAGCCTTTCAATCTCTTATGGAATATTGAAATTTCAATCACATAAGATGCCTCTCCTATATCTTTCATTTCAAAACTCTTATAAAGAAATTATTTAGTCTTATGCAACATCCTAAAGTCATTAGTAGTAAGCATAAAGTTATCAACATACAAAACTAGAAATATAAACTTACTCCCGCTGATCTTTAGGTAAATACACTAATCAATAGTGATTTATGCGAAATCGGAAGAGGTAATAGTATTATTGAACTTAATATACCATTGCCTAGAAGCTTGTTTAAGTCTATATATTGACTTCTTCAATTTACACACCATACTTTCTTTACCTTCAATGGAAAAACTTTTAGGTTGATCTATATAAACTTTCTCCTCAAGATCTTCGTTCAAAAAGGTTGTTTCGCATCCATCTAATGTAGCTCTAAATCAAATTGAGCCACTAATGCTAAAATTATTTTCAATGAATCTTTCTTTCAGACAAGTGAAAAAGTCTCCTTATAATCAATTCCATCTTTTTAGTGTAACTTTTAGCAACAAGTCTAGCTTTATATCTTTTAATATTGCCATTTGAGTCACGTTTGGTCTTAAAGCCCTATTTATAGCCAACTTGTTTAGAACCTTCTAGCAAGTCTGTAATATCCCAGAGATTGTTTTGAGTCATTAATTTCAACTCTTCTTTCATAGCATCAATCCATCTTTTAGACTTATCACTATTTATGGCTTGTGAAAATGAAGCAAGATCATTTCAATGCCACAATCAAAATTTGACTTTAGCAAATAAACCACATAATTATTAGAAATAGTCGGCCTTATAACCCTTACAAGTTTATTTAAAGGTATATCAACTGGTTCATTTGTATGAGCTACTGCAAGTTAAGTTCTCTTCATTATCCAAATGTTGTTCTTGATTATTTTGTACTTCTAAAATAGGAACAACATTTATTGTGGTTGTGGATTTAAGAACATTTATAGGTAATGGAACATCAACCCTTATTCCATTAATATCCACAACTTGATATTCAGCACTCCCGCTAACCTTACCATTCTTTAAAATTTTAACATTGGCTATTTCAATAATTCTAGAATTGTGGTTTGAACAATAAAACCTGTACCCTTTGGATTTCTCTAGGTAACCAATAAAGTAACTACTAAGTGTTTGAGAATCCATTTTTCTTTCATATTGATTATAAATTCGTGCTTCTGTAGGGCAACCCCAAACATGTAGATGTTCTAAACTAGATTTCCTTCCAATCCATAATTAGAAGTTTTTGGAACTTCCTTACTAAGAACCCTGTTTAACAGATATATAGCAATTCTAAGTGCATAAATCCACAAACTTTTGGGTAATGAGGTCATACTCATAATCATATCCATTAATGTTCTATTTCGCCTTTCTATCACACCATTTTGTTACGGTGTGTTTGGTATAGCATATTGTACACATATGCCATGCCTTTCAAATAACTTAGCAAATGAACCAAGGCATTGTCTAGATTCATCATATATTCCATAACACTCACCACCCCTATGAGATCTTATAATTTTCATTTTTCTATGTAGTTGCCTCTCAACCTTCGTTACAAACACCTCAAGGGTATTTATAGCTAAGATTTTTCTTATAGTAAATAGATATATCCATATTGAGAAAAATCATCTATAAAGATGATGAAATATTTTTCTTCATTAAAGGATAGAGTGTCAAAAGGTCCACAAATGTTAGTGTGTATTATTTCAAAAAGGTGACTGCTTCTCGTGGCTCCTTTCTTATTATGTTTGGTTTGCTTGCCCTTAATGCATTCCACATATAAGCCAAGATCAATAAAATCTAGATTTGGTAAAATATCATTCTTTACTAATCTTTCTAACCTTTCTTTGGACATATGACCTAAACGTTTATGCCACAAGTAAGCAGAATGTTCATTTGTCAAACTATGTTTCATTTCAACATTATGATTAACGATAAATAGGGATTCAGAAAAAAATTATCAAATTTCAATTTATATAAACCATCCATAAGCATTCCATAACCAATAAAGGAATTATTCTTATATCCTTAAAGGTATATACAATATCATCAAGTCTAGAAACAAAAATTAAATTTCTAAAAATTGAAGGTAAATAAAGAGTGTTCATTAGATTCAATTGATGTCCAATATCTAATGTTAGCATGTAAGCCCCTACATCTTCAATGAGAGCCTTCATTTGGTTCTCCATAAACAGAAAGTTGCTAGTTGGGCTTAAGGTTTGGATTGTAAGGAATTCCTGTATAATATTGGAAATATGAGTAGTGGCACTAGAATCAAACCACCAAGTATTAGAAGAAACTTCATATAAGTTTTATTCAAAGCATACAGAAACATAATGTATATCTTTCTTTTCGAACCAAGCCTTATGTTTTAGGCAATCTTTCTGATAATGTCCTTCTTTTTTGTAGACTTGACATGTATCTAACTTTTGTCCCTTTCTTTTACCATCAACAACTTGTGGAACTTTAGTAGTTCTTTCTTTTTATAATTCTTGGACTTTGGCTTGAGTTTCGTTCTAACTCCTTAACCTATTAAGTTAATAAAATGGACTCCTTGTTTCTTTAATCTTGATTCCTCCTGAATATGCTTACTAGACAATTCATTAATATTTGACTTGTCTTTTAATATGTTATAACTAATATGGAATGGTCCATATTCAATAGGAAGTGAGTTTATGATAAGTTGCACTAAGAAGGAGTCTTCCACAATCATATCTAGTGTCTTAAGCTTGCTGCGATATTAGTCATATCAAGGACACATTGTTGCATACTCTTTAACCCATCAAATTTTATGGTTGTGAGTTCAGTCATAAGTGTCCTTGCAAGTGCCTTACTGGTAGAATGGAACTTATCTTCCACAAGCTTAAGCAAATCCTTAGCATTCTGATTTTTAGTGCTATAAGGAGTATACTAAATTTTGTTGGCAATTGTCATTCGCATAAAATTTAAACGTAACCTGTCAGACTTTGCCCATGCCTTATGGTGTGTCTTTTCAACCTCTGTACTAGTATCAGTAAGGTCAGCAAGCTTATCCTCTAATAGCGCCAAGTCAAGATCTAAAGCACCTAAATAGAAAGTGACTTGTTAGCTTCATTTAAGAAATTCACACCAGTGAATAAGTTAATAGAAAAAACTTAAGAGTGAAGGCCAATAACTGCAAACATATAAACACTCACTAATTAACATATTTAGAAAGGAAGCAAATACATTAAATATATTTTCGGTTTCCTTTGGATAAACACAACAATGCATATTATCACTATTATTATAATGTTATTTAAACTTTATAAGAAAATTAAATAAACTTCATCAAATTCATATAGCATCTTTGGAAAATTATATATATGTGACAACAGTGTATCAATTTTCTCCTTTATATTTATTATTTGTAGAACATTGATTTACCTTTAGGTAAAGTCCTTAATTTTTATCAACTAATAAATTTTTTATAATATCATTTCATAAAATACATAAATTATATGATCACACATTCAATATTAATTTGGGCACTTTGGTAACTAACAAATTAATTAATTAATTAATTAATTAATTATATAATATCCATAAGAAGAAATTAAAATTAAAATTAAAATTTTGATTATAAGTAAAAAAAATCATTAATGTGACCAAAATATAAGAAATCAAAACTTTAAAATCATTTCATCCATTATCAAAACTTCATAGATCAAAACCGTAATTTTAAACTCAACAAATATACAATGTAATGCAATCATGTATCCCTACTTGATTCATCCAAACTTCTTCCTTACTGATTAACGAAAATAACATTTTGGAATACTATCAATATGAAGCAGAGTTCTTTCTCTCTAAGAGAAATGAAAGACAACATTGTAATGGCTATTTAGTGGGACATAATTGTATAGCAAAATCCAATACAAAACATTTCTTTATTGCAGATTATTGCAGGTTAATAGAAGCAATAGTATGTTATGAAAGATGTAAATGTTCTCTCTGAAAATGTGACATTTAATGAACAAGGGCTGCAAAGATGTAGCTATGCATTTGGGCATAACAAGTTTTGTTTTGAAGACTTTATTTTGTATATTTCTTGAATGGAATTTCAAAGGACATAAACAAATCAATTTCATCCAAATCGTGACACTCCCATTAAAAGTTTTTGGGAAAATTATTCTTTATATAAAAACCTAAAACCACAACTTTTCTATAAATGTTGTAATTGAAACAATCATCAAATCAATAGTCTAAGGATTATTATCTATTCAAAATCTAATGCTCTAATACCATATGTAATTTTTCATGTTTAATATTCAAACATCAGCCTATAAATCATATATAAATCATTCATACTCATTAAGATTTTGAATATAATAATAACAACATAGATGAAGTGAATAAATCACTTATCTTGAGCAAAATTTGATATGATATAGAGAGAACTTTCAACAATCACGAACTATTTTCTCTCCCTTAACCCTCTTTCTGTAACAGATAGCTTAATGAATAACCAAATATGTTCGTATTGTATTTGTTTTGTCTGTCTACTTAATTAGGGAAGAGAGAGGACTAGTTTATATACCTGTCAACATTAAATGTTACACATCTATCAAGTACCAAATTAACGGTCAAGATTTAGTATACTATTACAGAAAAAAAAAACCTTAAACCAATTTTAATATGGGTTTATAGAAAATATGGGTCATAACATCAGGCCATATTTCTTACATCCTAAGCTATATCAAAGCATATATTACATTCAAAGTTATCAGCATCACCATTACTATTGTTGGGTTAGTTGGGAGATGCTCTTATAAATGGATTCAATGCATATATAATCGCAAAGAAGAGTCACAAGAAAGAAACAAATTTGAAATTATGTGGATTGGATGAGTTGTGTTAATTAAATTTGTATGGATGTTTACGACTTCTTAAAAAATTAAACGATGTCCATATTTCAAATAAAAAATTTGTTTTATTAACCAACATCAGCAAATAATTAGTATAGACAATGTTTTGACTTAAGTTATAAAAAAAATTGCAACTTAATTGTTAAATTAAAAAACCTATAAAAAATTGAATATCAAATCAAAAATTTCTAGAAATTACACTTTTAAATTTATTATCTTGTTATTATTCTTGTATACCTATCAAATACTTCATTCTTGACCATACTGTTAGTAAATCAAAGAAAAATTTGATCTCAAATGCAACAAAATAATTACAAAAAGTTTTCATATGATTTCCTAAAGCTAAGAGTATTTAAATTCTATAACATGATCAACATATAAAATGTAATAAAGCATTAATGATAATTTATACTTTATTCTAAAGTTCGATCCTTTTTCTTGTCGTTTTCCTCAAAAAGTTTCTGAAATTTGTTCATCTCAACTCCTTTAGTTGCACAAGTGTCTGATATCTAACTATATCCACAAAACATATTAGGAGAATTCTTTAACTATTGCAGAGAACGTTAGGCAAGGAGTGCTAACTCTCTTAGAGTTTAAGCTTAGTTATAATAGTTTTTGACTATTTTAGTAATTTAATTAAAATTAAATTATATTTTAGTTAAAATTTAATTAGCGTTACAAATAATTCTAATTAAATATTAGATATGCTCAAATAAAATTCAATATCTCATATTAATCCTTATTTAATATGTATCTCATATTTAATCATAAAGTTTCTTAAACTTTACAATCAAACCTAACTTAATTAAAATATCTTTTCTTTCTTCAACCTGTTCTTTGTATTCGACCTATTAGATTTCCAAATATGTTAGCGATGAATATAAATTATAACCATAAATTATATTTAAAATTAAATAAATTAAGTTCCTTTAATTTATTATTAATCTTCATTTAAACAATTTATATCTATAAATCAAGATTAACATCTAGCAATGCAATATGACTACCCAAATATTTCAAAATGTCAAAGTAATTTTTACTAAACTTTCGTACATGATGTTTTTGTATAATTCAAAATTTTTTATTATACAATGTTCTGATTAGACATAAGATATAGGATTAATGTTTACTCTATTTAAGCCTGATCATGTTAATACCCCAGCATTAGCAATTGATTCGATGATGACATTCATAAACTGTTTTATAAAATGTCATTTTACCTTAGCCAAAGATTTTCTAAATCAATACTAATCAAGAACAATAAAACATTTTCTCTAATCACTTTAAGGTTAATTTTATATTAATCACTCAATTACCTCCATATAGTTTATATTATATCTAATGACTACTGACTAAGTTATCCTTAATTAGAACAGGTTACAGCAATATCAAAACTTAGTAATCCCTATACAAGATAACTTTAGATTAAGTCAAACGAGCACTTATATAATCACAATAAGAATTTTCATAGCATACAAGTATACGAGATAACTTTAGATTAAGTCAAATAAGCACTTCGACAATAATCATAATAAGAATTTTCATAAACATACAAGTAATGTATTAAATATAATTCTTGTATAAGGTTAGTTCAGTTAATTTATTTTGTAACAACCACCTGCATATTTGTTTAAGTATCTTCATACTTTTATTTAAGAGATCGACTACTTCCCTCATTAGAAAAAAGTATGCTAAACTTTTTACGATTTATTAATGTCCAGTCTTAATAGAACAATGAATATGAACAATTTAGGGATAATACATAAATTTAATATAAATCTTATAATTATAATCTTATTATAGTTGCATTTATAATCTATATTTATTCCATAGACTCTATAATATATATTTATTCTATAGACTTTATCATATATATTTGAATATGTATAATATAAAGAATGCCTTTAAATTATTATATCATTAAATTACAACTAATTGATTGATCGTAGGACATAAACCAACACATACATAATCTTATTCACTTTAGGCCATCTCCAACCATTGCACCAAATTTTTACACCAAAGTTGGTGTAAAGTGAAATATTCTCATAATCTTTTTACACCAAATTTGGCGTTACTCCAACCATTTTACACCAAAAATTTTTCAAAGAATATACCACAATAATTTAGTTGTTAACTAAATTAATTTATATTTATACAACCACAATAATTTATTTATTAACTAAATTAATTTATATTTATACAACAATTTTTATTTATTTATTTAGTAAAAATTAAAATAAAATTATTATTCTTAATTAATTAATATATACTTTATATTAAATTAAGAAGGAGAACCTTAAGGAGGAGTTGGCTCATCAAGTGGCTTTAGTCAATATTTTGATTTTGGAGGAAATGGGGATGACCTTTCAAATTATTAATTATTTATGTTAAACTAGCAGGTTAACTCTGCGCAAATGCGCAGTGAAAGTGCCCACTGAATTTATACGCAGGGAAAAATTTAACGTCA
>JAOSBK010000005.1:38356572-38372290 GCA_027568895.1 Erythroxylum shatona | reverse complement strand
CCTTGCTTTGTTTTGCAGGAACTCTCGTTGGAGACAGTCGAGTTCATGAATCTAAACGACAACGTGCAGCCTCACCAAAATCTGGCTAAACCACGTTGAAACGTAGTCCTCAATATCGAAAATTGATTGCAATTTCAACATCTCGAAGACAATCTGCGGTAACTGTATTAGAAATAAAAAATCAAAATAAAATCTCAAGTCTCAAACGAACTTTGCGCAAGCATAACCCTGGTAATTAATGATCATGATGCCCATCGAGGCACTAAGTTTTCAAGGTCACTTTTGCTGACTGAAGTACGACAAGGCATAATTAAAAGATATTAGTTTAGGAATGCCATGTTCAGGTTCCGTTCATTTTTAAGCTTGAGATCTTAATTCAACATCGATTTAAAAGTATTATCAAATTCCTGCCCAGCCCTTCTATAAAACAATCCCGATTTGAAAAGTATATAACAGATCTGGATGTAGAATAAATCACTTTAAGACAACATTATTCTTTCAGGAGGACTTCAGCATCAATTGCATAACGTAATCTCTTAAGGCCGATATAATTAACTCACTGACAAGCTACGATGCGTAAAACCTGAATTCGCTCAAGCTTAACTTCGTTTATCACAATCCTTAGAATACAACCACGGCTTGTTTATGATCAAAAGAAACTTCGAAGTAACACTTGCCATACACATGGCTCCAGGCCATGCACCGCAGTACTAACTTAAATACAAACTCATAGCCAATCAAGTTATTGCATCTGAAAACGAATACAATACCTACAGGTACTAGATAAACTACGGTGAGCACGAAAGCTCCTCACAAGTGATAAATATATAGAAAAAGAAAAAGAAATAGGGAAATAAATAACTGAACTTTTAATAACTGACATCCTGAAGTGCAACTACTAATAAAGTCAAACAAATTTCAACGAAGTCATTTAAATCTATTTATTCTCCTAAAGACTAGGCAAACCAAATCAAACTAAAACCATTAAAAAAGCAAACTCCTATTGACATGGACAATTAAGAAGTAAAACAAATATTTCTAAAAGAATAATCATAACATAGATTCTCACTTTTAATGCAAGTGCCAATTTTGAGTTGATAGGTTTCTAATTTACAGCCTTTGAGGTTTAGTCAACTTCCCACTCGATTACTCTTAATATTTGGGTCATGCAATCTAATCGTATTACCTACTAAGTCATTTATTTATTACCTACTAAGTCATTTATAGTACTGTGTCTCTAAATCGACGGCATATTTATTGGATGTGTTTCAGAGAATAGTCATAACATAGATTCTCTTTTTTATCCAAGTACAAATTTTGGGTTAATAAGTTTTTGTTATTCAGTCATCGTCAAGACAATCAAAATTTACTACCATTGGTATTTAGTAGGCTTCCACTTCATCATGGGAATAAATTGAGGTTGTTCGATAAATTGGGGTCGTTCGATCTAGGACACATTGGCAAGATGACCACCATTTCATTCCCACTTAGTTGGTTTCCACTTCATGATGGGAATAAATTGGGGTCATTCAATAAAGTACATAATACTTAATAACATGGGGTTGTTTGATAATTGGGGTCGTTCAATCTAGGACACGTTGGCAGGATGACTACCATCCCATTTGGGTTGATAGGTTTTTGTTGTTCAGTCAATGTGGAGACAACCATAATTTACTACCTTTGAGATTTAGTCGGCTTCCCCTGGATTACTCTTCAAATTTATGTTAGGTAATCTAATCTTATCACCTATTAAGTCATTTATTTATCACCTACTAAGTCATTTATAGCATTGCGTCTCTAAATTGGTGGTGTATTTGTTGGATGTTTCTCAGAGAATAATCATAACATGGATTCTTCTTTTTTATGCAAGTACATATTTTAGGTTGATAGATTTCTGTTATTCGGTCATTGTCGAAAAAATCAAAATTTACTACCTTTGAAATTTAGTAGCCTTCCACTTTATGATGGGAACAAATTGAAGCCGTTTGATAAAGTATATAATACTTAATAAATTGGGGTCATTTGATCTAGGACACATCGGCAAGACGATCACCATCCCCATCCCATTCCTGCTTAGTAGGCTTCCACTTCATGATGAGAATAAATTGGGGTCGTTTGATAAAGTACATGATACTTAATAAATTGAGGTCATTTGATAAATTGGGGCCATTCGACCTAGGACATGTTGACAAGACGACCACCATCCCATTTAGGTTGATAGGTTTCTGTTGTTCAGTCAATGTAGAGACAACCATAATTTACTATCTTTGAGATTTAGTTGGCTTCTCATTTGATTACTCTTAACATATGTGTCAGGTAATCTTGTCAGGTAATCTAATCTTAACACATATTAAGTCATTTATTTATCAAATACTAAATCATTTATAGTACCGCGTCTCTAAATCAGTGGTGTATTTGTTGAATACGTCTAAAAGAATAATCAATAACATGGATTCTCTTTTTTTATATACAAGTATAGAATTTGGGTTGATAGCTTTCTGCTATTCAATCAACATCAAGACATCGAAAATTTACTACCTTTGAGATTTAGTAGGCTTCCACTTTATGATGGGAATAAATTGGAGTCGTTCAATAAAGTATATAATATTAATAAATTGGAGTCATTCGATCTAGGACACGTTAGTAGGACGACCATCGTCCCATTCTTACTTAGTAGACTTCCACTTCATGATGGGAATAAATTGGACTTGTTCGATAAAAGATATAATACTTAATAAAATGGGTTCATTCGATAAATTGGAGCTATCCGATCTAGGAAATGTTGGTAGGTATGATCACTATCCCATTTGGTTGATAGGTTTCTATTGTTCAGGCAATGTGGAGACATCTAGAATTTACTACCATTGAGATTTAGTCGGTTTCCCACTCGATTACTCTTAACATTTGTGTCAGGTAATCTAATCTTCACCTATTATGTCATTTCTTTATCACCTACTAAGTAATTTATAGTGTCGCATCTCTAAATTGGCAATGTATTTGTTAGATGTGTCTTAAAGAATAATCATAACATTAATTCTCCTTTTTTATGTAACTAAAGTTTTTAGGTTGATAGGTTTCTGTTGTTCAATCAGCATCGAGATAACAAAAATTTACTACCTTTGAAATTTAGTAGGCTTCCACTTCATAATGGGAATAAATTGGGGTCATTCGATAAAGTATATAATACTTAAGAAATTGGGGTCATTTGATCTAGGACATATTGTTAGGACGACCACCATCCCATCCCTACTTAGTAGGGTTCCACTTCATGATGGGAATAAATTGGGGCCTTTGATAAAGAATATAATACTTAATAAATTGGGGTCGTTCGATATGTGTCCTTTGATCTAAGACATGTTGACAAAAAGACTACCATCCCATTGTATTTATAGGTTTTTGTTGTTCAGGCAATGTGAAAACAACCAGAATTTACTACCTTTGACATTTAGTCAGCTTGCCACTTGATTACTCTTAACATTTGTGTCAAGTAATCTAATCTTCACCTATTAAGTCATTTATTTATCACCTACTAGGTAATTTATAGTGTTGCATCTCTAAATTGGTAGTGTATTTGTTGGATGTGTCTCAAAGAATAATCATAACATGGATTCTCTTTTTTTTTTTATGCAAGTATAGATTTTGGGTTGATAGGTTTTTGCTATTCAGTCAACGTTGACACGTCCAAAATTTACTACCTTTGAGATTTAGTAGGCTTCCACTTCATGATGGGAATAAATTAGGGCTGATTGATAAAGTATATAATACTTAATAAATTGGCGCCGTTTAATTTAGGACACGTCGGCAGGACGACCATCATTCCATTCCAACTTAGTAGACTTCAACTTCATGATGGGAATAAATTGGGATCGTTCGATTTAGGACACATTGCTAAGATGACTACCATCCCATTTGTGTTAATAGGCTTTTGTTGTTCAGTCAATGTGGAGACAACCAAAATTTACTACCTTTGAGATTTAGTTGTCTTCCCACTCAATTACTCTTAACATTTGTGTCATGTAATTTAATCTTATCACATATTAAGTCATTTATTTATCACCTACTAAGTCATTTAGTATCGCGTTTCAAAATCGACGACATACTTGTTGGATGTATCTAAAAGATTAATCATAACATAGATTCTCTTTTTTATGCAAGTATAGATTTTGGGTTGATAGGATTCTGCTGTTCAGTCAACATTGAGACAACCAAAATTTACTACCTTTGAGATTCAATAGGCTTCCACTTCATGATGGAAACAAATTGGGGTCGTTCGATTTAACATACGTAGGTAGGATGACCGCCATCCCACTTGGGTTGAGAGGTTTCTACTATTCAATCAATGTGGAGCAACCAAAATTTCTACCTTTGAGATTTAGTCAGCTTCCCACTCGATTACTCTTAACATTTGTGTTAGGTAATCTAACCTTATCACCTATTAAGTCATGCATTTATCATGTACTAAGCCATTTATAGTACTGCATCTCTAAATTGACAGCGTATTTGTTAGATGTTTCTCATAAAATAATCATAACATTGATTCTCTCTTTTTTATGGAAGTATAGATTTTGGTTTGACAGTTTTCTGCTGTTCAGTGAATGTTGAGATAAACAAAATTTACTACCTTTGAGATTTAGTGGACTTCCACTTCATGATGGGAATAAATTGGGGTCATTTGATCTAAGACACGTTGGCAAGACGATCACTATCCCATTTGGGTTGATAAGTTTCTGTTGTTCAGTGAATGTGGAGATAACCAGAATTTACTACCTTTAAGATTTAGTCAGCTTAGTCAGCTTCCCACTCGATTACTCTTAACATTTGTGTCAAATAATCTAATCTTATCAGCTATTAAGTCATTTATTTATCACCTACGAAGTCATTTATAGTACTACGCTCTAAATCGGCTGCGTATTTATTGAATGGGTCTCAGAGAATAATCATAACACGGATTCTCTTTTTATGCAAGTACAAATTTTAGGTTGATAGATTTCTGTTGTTCAGTCAATGTCGAGACAACCAAGATTTACTACCTTTGAGATTTAGTAGGCTTCCACTTTATGATGAGAATAAATTGGAATTGTTAGATAAAATATATAATACGTAATAAATTGGGGCTGTTCGATTTAAGACATGTTGGCAGGACGACCACCATCCCATTCCCACTTAGTTGGCTTCCAATTCAGGATGGAAATAAATTGAGGTCATTCGATAAGCTATATAATACTTAATAAATTGGGGTCGTTTGATCTAAGACACGTTGGTAAGATGACCACTATCCCATTTAGGTTGATAGGTTTCTATTGTTAAGTTAATGTGGAGACAACCATAATTTACTACATTTGAGATTTAGTCAACTTCCCACTCGATTACTCTTTACATTTGTGTCAGGTAATCTAATTTTATCACCTATTAAGTCATTTATTTATCACCTACTAAGTCATTTATAGGTTCGTTTCTTTAAATTGACAACGTATTTGTTGGATGTGTTTGAAAGAATAATCATAATATGGATTCTTTTTTATATGCAAGTACAGATTTTGGGTTAATAGGTTTCTGTTGTTTAGTCAATGTCGAGACAACTAAAATTTACTACCTTCGAGATTTAGCAGGCTACATTTCATAAAGGGAAAAAATTGTGGTCATTTGATAAAGTATATAATACTTAATAAATTGGGGCCATTAGATAAATTGAGGTAATTCGATCTAGGACACGTTGACAAGATGGCAAGATGGCCACCATCCCATTCCCTCTTAGTATATAATACTTAGGTTGGTAACCAATAATGAAGAGATAGGAATGGCAATGCAAAGAGCATTCCTAACTTTTAATTATTTGGTTACTGCGAATAGATAAAATAGGGAACAACAAAACTAGAATGAATCTTAAATAATCTAAGACTTTTATTTCTAAGAGGGTGGGTATATGCCGAAATGAAAAATTAAGAATAAGAAACAAAGATATTATTAAAATATTATCAAATTGTTATCAAAATATTATCAAGATATTAATCCTTATCATAATATTATCACCAAAATTATCTTTTATATTAATTTATTTAATAATTATTTTTTATTAATACTTTTATTCTTATCGTAAAATTATTCATATTTATTTTAAAATTAATAATTTATTTAATCAATAAAAATAATTTTATTTATTTATTTTTAAATAAAATTATTAATTAATAATAATATAAATATTTAATTAATTATTATTAAATGTAAGTAAAAAAAATTCATCTAATTAATAATAGCAAAAGAAAAAATATCCTTCACCCCTTATCTCCCCATCTTCCTATTTATAAGCTACAACTAACTTCGGCGTTTTCAATTTTCCATAGAATCTCCGAGGCTTTCCCAGCCACTATAGTTTTGTTTTTTTTATCTTCTTTGTCTGAAAATAGGTTTGCTTTGCTTCACCTATGTAATTTCTACCAATTCTTCTTTTATTCATCAAAGCTTACCCTAATAAGTAAAAAAATTTCATAACCATTATTAATATTTGATATCAAACACTGGTATAACTATTACCTTCTATAATCTCATTTTTAGTGCTTGTATGCCAAACACACATAATCAGTAATTCTATTCCCTTTCCGATTCTCACTTTTTATTCCAATTCCTATTTTTTCATTTCGATTCCTTCATTACTAGTTACCAAATGAGACCTAAAAATTTTCAAACATTCAGTTTAATAAAACTTATCAAGTGCACAAACTCTAAGTAGCTTTCTTAGCTAATGAAACATAAGCAATTTCAATGGCTTGGTCATTATGTTAGCAATTTGATCTTCACTCTTACAATATAAAAGATTAATGATTCCATCATTTGTGAGGTTCCTTAAAAACTTCACATCTATGTGCTAGTTTCTTCCATGTAGAATAGGATTTTTAGAGAGTTTGATGGCATAATTATTGTCATAATAATTTGCAGTAGCTCTCTTTTACTTGAAATGCAACTCTTTAAGTATTGTCCTCAGCCAAATTGCTTGACAGGTACAAACTGTTGCACTACAATTTCTACTTTGTTATTGATAACTTGGCGATTGCTTGCTTTTTTGAAGACCATGAAACAGCTCCCGAACCAAGCATGAAACATATCCTGAAGTGCTTTTATTATCATCTTGATCTCTAGCATGATCACCATCTATAAAGCCAAATAAAAATATGACTTTTCACCTTTCTTGTAAAATAGCCCATTACTAGCAGTCCCTTGCAAGTATAGAAATATTCTTTTGGCTGCTACGAGATGAATCTCCTTTAGACACTCTATGAATTTGTTCATGAAGAACACCATATAAGAATGCCAACTTCACATTCAATTTAAAGATATGCCATAAATGTTGTGCTACTAATGCAATCACCACTTTGATCATACCATGTCTTGAATTAGGAACAAAGACTTCTCTATAATCCATTGCAGACTTTTACTTATAGTCTTTAGTTAATAAGCGTGCCTTGTCAACTTCTCCGTTCTCCTTCGATCTTGTCTTGTACACCTACTAAACACCAATTGTCTTGTGTCCTTTTGGAAAATCAGTCAACCCCCACGTTTTGTTCTGTTTAATGGCTACAATTTCTTCACTCATTTTTCATTTTGATTCTTTGATAGCCTCTACGAAAGCTATAGGATCACAATTGAAAAATAAAACAAAATGTATAAGTGGATCCTCAGATTGATCAATTCTAGTTACCTCATAATCGACCATTCATGCAGGTCCTCTTCTACCACATTAAAGTCTTTCTTCATTTTCTGCCATCTAATGAAACTTGTCTTTAGTTTCTGCGGGCTACTGTCTCTCTTCTTCGTTAACTCTATCAAAGTTAATAGGTATTTGTTGTTTATCAACATTATAATTCCATGGTCAAAAACTTTCATGAAAAACTACATCACAAATGATAACAAGTTTCTTAGTGAAAGGATAATAAAGGTTATAAGCTGTTATTTTATCACTAACACCAAGAAAAAATGCATTTATCTCCTTTATCATCTAGCTCTGTCCTCTTCTAGTCTAAAATATGGGCATAGCCAACACATCCAAAAATTTTGAAATGATCTACATCAATTTTGTCTACTCTATGCTTCTTCTGGGTGTCATATTTTGAATAGCAAGTGTAAGAATTCTATTCAAAATATTAATGCTCTAGTTAACTACTTCATGCTAGAAAGTTTTTGGAATACTCCTCCTTCTCAAAAGGCTTCATACCATATTCAAAATAGTGCGATTCTTTGCTCACAAACTCTATTTTGTTGAGGTGTTTAAGATGTCATAAGTTGTTTTCTAATTCCATGGTTCTCACAAATTTTGCAAATTCTTATGTGATATAATTCTCTGCCACAATTTGTATGAAGAACTTTGATAAGACTACCCATTTCTTTCTCAACCAGTGCTGTATAGTTTTTTAAAACTTCAAAAGCTTCATATCTTTCTTGTAAAAAATATCCCCAAATTTTTAGACTAAATTCATCAATAAAAGTAATTATATATCTTTTACATTCATTCGAAGTTAGATTTATTGGACCACAAAGGTCAGGATGCACTAACACATTCTTTGCTCTCTGACTTTCCTTGTAGAAATTGATTACAATGTTGTTTGAGATGCAATAGTAATCTAAGAAAGGCCAATTACCATAAGTTTCTAGGGTTAGTCTTCAACCACCAAAATTTAGGTAACCATAGCAAAAATGCCAAAGTCATGCCACATCCTTCAACTTGCTAAGAAGCATAAATGAGTGATGTTGTAGAGATAAAGTGGGAATATACGATTAGTAGTCATGTTAACTTGAGCAATTAATCCCAACTTCGATTTATGGATTCGACTTACTCCATCTTTGATAAAAATCTCATACCCCTTTTCTTGCCGCAAACCCACACTAAGCAGGTTAGTCTTTAAACTTGGAACAAAAAAGAACATTAAAGATAGCATGGATGGAATTTTCCTTGGTTTGGAGAATGAACCTTTGCTTTCCTATAACAGGTACTATAGAGTTGTAACCAAACTTGATAGTGTTGTGAAAAGATTCGTCTAAGTCAAAGAATACCTACTTATCTCCACACATATGATTGCTACAACCAGTACCAAATATCACATATTTTGTTGAGTTTCTTCATTCACGTTACACACCATCAAAAGAGACACCTCTTCTTTTTTCCTGCAAAGATAGTTCTTTCTCCATTTTGCCTATTCAAATTAGTTTAACAATCTGACTAAGAAGAGCCTATTTGGATAAACTTATATCAGTAGGAATTTTATCAATAAAACTTTTCTTAAAAGTCTATTAACTATTTAACTGTCATTTTAAAAAAAGCTTTTCTGAAAGAACTTTATACAATAGATTGTTTAGTAACATAAAAACAAAAAGCACTTTTAATTTTAACTATATTTTATTTTGTAATAAAAATTATTTATGCATATAAATATTATTTAAAATATATTAAACAATATGTAATGCATAATATATTAATTATTACATAATTTTAAATCATATAAAACATAAATAAAAATATATCTGACCAAATAGATTATAATATAAGTAAAACTAATATTATAAATAAATATTAAAACATATAAAATTCAAATAATATTATATAAATCTCAAAATAAATGTGAAGATATATTTGTAGATATTGTAAAAATTATGTGTAAAATATAAAAATAAATAGAACTAAAAAAAGGCTTAATTTGAAAAATCTACCTAAAAAGTATTTTTTTTAGTTTTAAATTTGAACTTCTCAAAAAGTTGTATTTTAATTTTCAAAAAAGTCATTTCCTAAACACTCACTATTTTTAAAAACAATTTTTACGATAAAAAAGTACTTATTAACTCTCTAAAAGCTAAACCAAACAGACACTAATAATAATCATACCTACAACAACGGTAGCATCCCATATTGGACCTGTCTACTTTGGGGATGACCTCTTTGATCTCCTCCTCTTCCTTGAAATTAATTTTTTAGGCGTAGGTGTTTGCTAGTGTCGGTTTTGGTTGCCACAATAATTGCTTCCTCTACCTTTAACTCAGCATCTGCCTTGTCCTTTATCGCATTTCCATGTCAACGCCTACTGTCTAGGTAAATCCAAGACAAACTAAAACCACTGAAAAAAAACAAACTCCTACTGACATGGACAACTAATGTGACACAAATATTTCCCACAAGAAGTGCCCCTGGCCAAAATGCCATTGTCATACCACAAAACAAACCAGCAAAGAACTCCGCCTATACAAGCATTCACAGTACATTCATTACAAATCTCATATGATGCAGAAGCAATTAGTTTAATTTTCCTAGTTAATATTAGATTTCTTACTATTTAGTATTTCTCAAGTTATTTGGATTCCTACTAAGATTAGCATATTACTTTTTAATTAGTAGTTTCTTTCCCTATTAAAAGTTGGATTAGATCTGCATCAATTATTGCCTTATTCTATTCTACTTATCTTTGTTTTTCCTTCCCATACTACTTCATCATACATATACCATCAACATAAATGAGCCAAATCCAACCATATTTTTTAGGAACACTGGAGTCATTTGACAGTAATACCATTCATTCAGAGTGAATCTCACTAAGTTACGTCAAATTGAGGGTTCGTTATAATGTTTAATACTTGATAATAAACAGTAAGCTCCCTCTGCAGCATAAACGCAGAAGGAACTCAAGAAGCAAGAAACTTGGGATAATAAAAACTGAATACGGTAGCAATAAACATTACCACAGGCGATCTCGAACCTTGCATGGTCCATTTGAGATCACGGAACTGGAGACTCAACAATGAATTTATGTTACCTTAAAATAGTACAATCAATCAGATGGGCACCGATACCAAAGACAGCACACAGCTCCTGACCAGTTAATATTAGGCCAACCCAATGCTTCAAATTCCATTCCTGAAAGAAAGACGTGACGGAAACAATTACACTTTTATATGACATTCATATGCCAAAACCAAAAACACCGCGAATCCGATGGAAAATGAGGTCACGCCATCCTCGCTCTGTGTTCTCTGCCACAGTTGCGTTCCCATATCTGCATATAATACAACCCAGAAACAAAAGAAATCAAGAAACCAAGCCGACCACGTAATTACAATCCATCCACAACAGAAAAAGAAGAACAAACCTGTCTTCTTCAGGAATATCAGTATGCGTCAGCTTGACAACCGTAATGCCAGGTTCAGGCTCATCAAACGTCAGTCTCACCTGCAACAATCATCCCAATTCCATTAAAGCTACAATATCACTCCACAATACAAAATCCAGCTTTTCAAAGATCACGCGCAAGCAACAAAAACAAATCAAAGCAACAATCTTCACCGTGGAAATAGCCCCATCAGGCCAGCTCCCAAACCTCCACTTCTGAACTATCAACTTGCCTTCCTGTAACTCCACATTGCTTCCAGTAACCGAACCGTCAAAGAAACTAACCTCCCCGCCAATCTCTCTACTGATCCTGGCATTACTTTGAGTAAACCCTCTCCACCTATTGTCATCCATCAATATCTCATACAAATCCCTAGCTCTACAATTAAACTTCTCCGTCATACTTATAGTCTTAAGCCCCTTCTTCGACTCCTTTTTCTCCACCTTCTTCTCCGGCACCACGACCGGAGGGTCCTTCAACGCCGTCGCCACCGTATCCTTCTTTGGAGCTATTTTCTTGGTCTCCAATTCATCCTTACAAGGGCCGCCTTTGGCCATACTCTGCACATAAACCCTAATTTTCTCTTCAATCAACCCCTTTCCCTTACTCAGCATAGCCTCCTTCAACCTCTTTCCCACAGGCCCCTCGTCCTTAACCGTAATCCTAATCTCGGGGTCCTCATCAGCGTTCTCGTCGGAGATGTAAGGAACCTCCACGGACCCATCGACCTTGAGAAGCGTCTTCCCCTCGGCATCCTTGGCCTCTCCCTCCCACGAGAGGCTGAGACTGAGCTCGTACCCGGGAATGATCTTTCCCTTACGGATGTTCACGTAGGCCTCCCCGTCAAGCTTTTCGATCTTCTTGGTCTTGACAAAGAGGTTGCCTTCGTCGTCGAGGAGGGTGAGGTTGGATAGAAGTTTGGAGAGGAGGTTTCGAGAGTACTCGAGGCAATCGGTCTCGGCCCAGTGCCAGTTGTGGACGTTGGTGCCGTCGGGCCTCTCCTCCACGATCCACCGCTTGTCGCCCTCTCCGTACCTGGCCATTCCACAAAGAGCAACTTCACTACAGAGGAAGCGAAGAGAAGTGGGAAAATAGAAAAGGAAGGTGGAGATCTGGAAGTTTCTTTAACAAACAACAGAATAGAAGAGTCTAGAATTTTCTGAATCCTACTGTAGTTATTACAAAGAGAAGCCCTTGCTGATTTTGAAGAAGAGTCTAGAACGTGGCTTTCGAAATTTAGGGTTTTTGGACGCCTCAACTCGGTCAACGTGGTTGACGCAAATCACCATCTCGCTTTTTGGACCCGATTACGTAATATCATATGTCGCTGTCGCATGGTCTTTTTTGAAAAGTTATCTGTAAAAGAGAATTGAGAAGTAGGACTTATAAGTAGAGAATTGAAATAATCAAGTATTCGAACCAACAAATCATCTAATCTATAAAGATGATATGCAAAAACATTCTCTCCGACTTTATATATTCATATCTTTTGTAACTGAAGCAAGGAGGTTGTGCATAATATAATAATATTGCTTGTTTAGTTCATAAAAAAAAATTTAAGCAAAGATGAATATAAAAAAATTAATTTATTTCATCTCAAAATAATTTTATAGATAATACATTTAATTTGTAACATGGTTCGGTACACAACTTTTTTTTGACGAATAAACTCGTAGATACCGAAAGGCGAAAGTCTAAACCCAAGCCATCAGGCTTACCCTATACACCCGGATCTTACAAGCCTTTCATTATCAGGAGGAATACAATCGGATTTATCTAACAATAAAATAGGAACCAAACAAGAAGGGGTAGTTTTCCAACGATGAAGGTTTGCATGTAATAAGGCTACCCGAGCTAAGGAGTGAGCCGCCCTATTGGCAATCTTGCGCGTCCATTGAAAGGACAAGTGAAGGAAGTGGCACTTGAACGCTAAACAGTTAAGAGCCAACAATCCAATCTCTGAATGAGTAAAAGACGAATTTGTAATAGCTTGAACAGCCAACAAACAATCCAATTCCACAACAACATGGGTAACTTATTTGTCTTTCAGCCACAAAAGTGCTTCTCTAATCGACATGAGTTCAGCAATAACTGGGTCGAACAAAACCGAATAATGCCTGGAAAGCGTAGCTACAAAACTCCCCCTTTCTAAGAACAGCAGTAAGCCCCGTTGCGTTTTGTTCGGTAAAGATAGCCGCATCAACATTACAATTCATAAAACCAGCAGAAGGTTGGCGCCATCCTTCAGTATGAGGAAGTAAATTACTACCTGAAATGCTAACTCTCTCGAAGCTTCTCCTAGACTCCTGCCAATCTTTAATAAAATTGTCAGCAAAAGTAACAATCATATAGGGTGAGACATTCTTACTTTGCCAGATTCAAAGATTGTGATGGTACCAGATGCTCCACATAATAGTTAACGCCCGGGTTAAAGACGATACAGAGAAATTAACCAATATATTCCCGAGCAAATTTTCAATCCTCTGATTCGGAAGACTCAACTTTAAGTGAAAAATATCAGTACAATGCCGATATAATGACATAATTAGATGAAGTAATTAGTGTGGTTGATATCTATGCCCTTATTCCAACAGTCCACAAAAGAAACCACATGTTATTATGAAATTATCATCTCCTCCATAACAAACAAGCAAGAAGATCATGACAACCAGTACATATGTGATGTTATTTTAATTTAATTTAAAAGTTGAATTCGTAGGTTGTTGTTAACAGCACAACTGAGTGAAATTGTGATGGAAAGATCAAGGTAAGAAACTTCAATCGCTTTTAGTTGCCTCCCACAATACCTTCATCATTTTTCTCTTTGCTTCTCACTCACTGTGACACTTTGTAGAGTGTTATCAACCATCCATATCTAAAAGTAGTTATGTAGTTTGTCCATTTCATTCTTGGTAAACAATCTTTCTTAATGTTACCGCAAATTATCAAAAAAATAACATTACCTTCAACTTCCTATACCGGTGTTGGGGATACCTTATCAATATCTAACACCTTATCGATATTGATGTAATCTCACATTGTAATTCTTTCCATCTTACCCCACTTGAATGATTCTTTCTATCTTACCCCACTTGAAGGGATTATTCACTCGACTAAATATTTATTGATAATTTCAAATTGTTAAGACCCTTAACTCATTATTAAAATAGTTATAAATCTACCTACGTAAGGCATAATACTTTTAACCTTTACATCATGGTTGGATCTGTGAGTATGCTTGCAAATATAGTTCAAGACAAAATATCCCCAACCTAGTTGCCTCAGTTATCAACATCAACTACGGTATCAAGCAATTGTGTGCTGATACTGTAGTTAGTATTTAGATTCAAAAACACACTTAAGATATACAGGAGGAAGTCTCATCGAAAACTTTCCTTTATCAACCTAGCCCTAATTTTTTCAAGTATTAAACAACTATTTTGTGATCATTCACTTCTTATTCCTCATAAAGTCTCAACACTTTAGCTTCATCAACTATTGTGTATGCTTGTTTAGTTCTATTTAGAACACTCATTATCCATGTTATGGCATCCTTATAAATCTCTTTCAATTGATCCTCCTTAATTTTCAAAAAGAGGCCATTTAGATCAAAAGAAAGACTTAACTAGTAGCAAAGGTCCCTCTTCATCCAAAACCTCTTCATTTTTTTGAGTTCATGAAATCTCATATCGGTCACCCACGTTAACTGCTTTAGAGTAAGGCTCTGTATCAATTCCTATACATTATCCAAATGATATCTAATTTGACAAGTATGTGAAATAATATTGTTAACACCAAATAGGTTCATACTTTATGAGCAAACTTTAGTTAACAACATGGAAGAGAAGAAGTTGTGGTATGTCCTAAAACGTCAATAACAGATAAGATAAGTGAACAGCCAATCCTAAGATGCGAGGAAACACTAATGATAGACCAAAAAGAGATTTAAGAAACTAGTATATTTGGAAAAAGCCTTCTATACATTTGCATAATAGTTATAATTAACTTTGTATTTGAAATGTAAGGATCGAGAAAGAGATGGGGGGAATATGACAATAATGGATAAGTAAGTCACAAAATATAGAAGAGATAAAAAAATAAGGTGTGAATGAGGGGGCAAGACTAATAAAAATTTAACAAAGTACTTGTATGTATCATGATGAAGTTAATATCACAAATATTGAATTTCAAGGAATTAGGAAAGACAATTTAAGGCTTTCAGGTGAAAGTGAAGGTGATGTTACATGTTCGAAGTTGGCAAAAGTTAAGAAAAGTTCTATTTCTTGTATTAAACTTCCAAATGATTCCATATATGTTAAATTCATACGAAGTGTTAGGACCCGATCTCGGAACCGAATCCCAACCGGAAGCGAAACGGAAGTGGCCGAAACCAAAGCGAAATCAAATCGGATACGTATCGAATCACAAATCGGTCGAGTGACAAATTGCGGAAACAAACAGACGAACACGAATCAAAAAATATAGCGAACAAATATTAACGAATACGAATAACAAATCGGATAGAAACGGAAACATAAAGCGCAAGTATTCAATGAATCAAAGGCGAATCGAAT
>JAOSBK010000005.1:38329938-38352206 GCA_027568895.1 Erythroxylum shatona | reverse complement strand
ATGCCTTTTATTGAATAAAACAAATTTTATACAATTAAAAATACAACCAAAATTGGCTGCAAGGGCATAAACCAACAACATCTTTGGGATTGGCCTACTTAAACAAAACCAATTTGGATTAAGGAATATTTGGAGAGTGATTAGAGCTTAATTTTTAGCATGTTTTATTGTTGAAAAATTTTGACGTGTGACCCCTCCACATCTTTTTGTCTTGTAAGTGTGGAACCAACTAAATTCGTAGCACCATCTGTCGAGTGATGTTTGCAATCAAGTCTAGGTGCAACATGAAGAATTCTTTTATATTTTTCTTTTCAATTGTTTCATTTATTAGCGGTTTGAGTGTTTGAACCTCTGTTAATGGTCTCATAGGGGACTAATTATCATACGAGAATGAGGTAGAGGATCCATCCCCCACCCAACTTCCAAAATCCACTATATATGATTGTTTTAGTATTAGGATATACTTAAGGGTCCATGAGGTGCTAGGCTTTGGCTTCCATTTCCATATATTGCCTTTGTGTGCGTAATGTGAATTGACCCATCTCACCTATAAAGTGTTAGAGTTTGTTAGGAGCCTTCAAAATCTTTTGAGCATCTGAGTCTGATTAGTGGACCTAATGAGAATTATTTCAAGACCACCCTCCCTCCTAGGTTTGCAAACCTCAGCCCACTTAACCTTTACCAATGAGTTATTGCTTCTACGTCCCACAGGAACCTATGAAGTATTCTATTAATTTCCTTATTCAGATTTTTAGGAAACCATAAATGGGAGGTTTAGTAAGCTACAGGTTGCTAAGTATTGCGTTCACTAGTTGGATTCTCTATGTCATTGAAAGTATCTTGCTTATTTCTAATAATGATTTAAAATAAGCTAGATGGTCTTCTTGAGGTAATTAGAATGCCTAGGTATATGATTAGGGGCTTGGACCATCTTAGACTAGTCAAACTGGATAGGGAATTTACTTGTGTTTCAGCTCATCCTGATATTAGCAACAAACTCTTGGTTTTGTTTATGGTAAGTCCATATATTTCCATAAAGAAGTCCAGCACTTCCATAAGTATACAAATTAATTTCTTGTTAGCATTATAGAAGAACATTAGAGCAACTACAAAGGATAAGAAAACTATTTGTAGTGCCTCACACTTTAAGTGGAACTTAAAGTTACCATTCCTTATAACAGCCTTAACCATCCTTATGAGAACCTCCATAGCTAAAGTAAATAGGTAGGGGAATAAAGGACCCCCTACCTATGTCATTTAGCTCCTTTAATAATATTTGTAAATTTACCATTAATTAATATGTAATATGAGATAGTGGTTATGCATTGGCCTATCCAATGGATAGAGGAATCTAGTATTCCAAAAGCTTTTAGAGTTTTAAGTAGGAAACTCCAATTTAATGTGTCAAAAGCCTTATGAAAATCCACCTTAATTATATAATTCTTGCTTAAATTTATCTTTTAAAGCCTTTAAGGAGTTCTTGTACCAATAAGATGTTATCTACTGTTACCCTGCCCTTGATAATGGCACTTTATGAGACATCCACAACATGTTCAACCACCAATTTAAGTCTATAGGTGGGGATTTTTACAATAATCTTATATAGAACATTGCAATATGAGATAGACCGATAATCTTGTAGGGTATTAGGGGTACTTACCTTTGGGATTAAGGTAATATGTGTCTTATTATCTCTTTTAATAAGGATGCATTTTTGAAAATTCTATGATTGCCTCAATTACCATGTATTTAGTTTTCCCCCAAGTTTTTTAAAAGAAATATGCATTGTAGCTATTAGGGCTTAGTGCCTTGTGTGGATACAAGGAGAAGAGTGCATTCTCCACCTTATCAACTTATATAGTTTTAATTAGGCTCTCAACCAGCTTCAATGAAATTTGTTCTCTGATGACGTTAACCACATACTCGAAGTTGGAATTAGCTTTTGAAAATAAACCAAGTGTTTTCGAGAAGTCACTGTAAGCCTCCAAGTGTAGTTCCTCCTTTAAAGTAAGTATCTTGCCATTTTCTATCTTTAAAGAAGTGTTTTTTTTTATATTGTTCCTTTCCAGGATAGCTTTGTGGAAAAATTTTGTATTCTTGTCTCCATCTTTTAACCAAGTTCCCATATCTCTATCTAATCAGTGAGTTGTGCATTTCCAAAGTCTTGTTATAATAATCCAAGGCCTTTATTTCAACTTCTCTTAATTTCTTATCCTGAGGGGTTTTGTCCAGCTCTATTTGGATTACTTGCAACATGTTTTCGGCTTCTATAATGGCATTTTAAATGCTAAGTCCAAAAGCCTTTTTAAAATGTTTCAACTTTTTCTTTGATTGGTTGAAATCTTCTTATACATGAGAGCATTTTGATTCTAGAAATGTTTGTTCTTATCCCTTTATCAATGACAAATTCAAACCCAATAACCCTTGTTACATAGTCGTTGAATCTAAAGTGATATCTTCTAATTTGCAAATTGTGTACATTATGGACTAATATTAGAATGTGATCTAATAAGAGACGGTTATTGAAATAACCTTTCTTTTTCAAAATCTCTGAAGTTATAGATCATTATCCAAAACCTGTCCAGTTCTAATCAACCGCTTCCCTTTCTACTTATTTATCTATATGAATGTCTATATCCATTTCCCTAACTCCTCTTTGGGTAGGCAGTATCTCTCTCAACTTCACTATCATTTAACATGCATTTGAAGTCCCCAACAATCATCCAAGCATGATTCATATTTTCTCCTATTTTGTTGAGAGAATTCCATAAGGGGTCTCTTTGAAAATTATGATTGAAGGCATAAATAAATGTGACTTGATAATTGATGTCTAATTTTTCATTCAGACTTTAGTGTGAATTAGTTGTTCCTGCATCGACAAAGGTTATACCTATAATTCCTTTATATATAAGGCACTATAATTCTACCATTATAATGACAATCCAAGTTAGTAAGGACATTCTAACCTCTCCTTAGAAACGCAGGTTTCCTTCCTTCAATATCCTTTATTTTTATTTCTGAGAGTCTTATCAAAATAAGGTTGGATTCCTTGATATAGTGTGCTATCATTTATTGTTTATTAGGACTATTGAGCCCTCTGGTATTCCAACAAAAAATAGTCATTAGGGAGAGGATGTTGAGGCTTTTTTTTCTTCTTTTTAGCGCTTTTTCTAGTAACCCTATCTCTTTTTGTTTAGTGTTCATAGTTTCCTTAGTTGTAATTGTTTTCCTATGACCTGAGGAAGGGAAGTTATGCAGTTGGGAGTCCAATGAGCTTGTTTCCTTAATGGAATTCTTCTTCTTATCATCCTCAGAAAGGGGATAGTTTTCCTATATCTTCACCTCCTTTCTGCCAATATGACTAGTTCCTTCAATCTCCATTAGGTTAGTTCCTTCCTTTAAATTTGATTTGTCCAATCCACTATCAGTCTGTATGTCCTTTAGGGTGTTGGTATCCAAATACCCATCCTCTCTTATTTTTAGGCTAGTAGCCTCGCCCTTCTCAAGTTTCCTACGACTAAGATTCTATAGTTGTTTAAGCTCAGGTATTTTAGGTCTCTAGTTGTAAAATACCAACAAGCTGATCCTAAATGGAAAACCCTCCTCATTTAGTCTTAGGAAGGGGATTATTTATGGTAGTTCTTTAGCAGAATCCACTAGGATGCAAATACTTGCATAACTAAGCCTCTTCAGAGTTGTGGGTTCATCTATGCATAAAGGGTTCCTTATATAGCTCCTTGGATGACAGACTCCTAATGGTCCAATATTCTAATAGAATATTATGAATATTACCCCAAACATATATCTTTTTCTACTTGAGATCTCTTTTGGTTTCTGCCCTAGTTTCTAGGACTAGAAGAGCAGGGGTTCTAGATTACAAAACCATGGTCTACATTCAAATATTTTCTGAGCCACCGTAATCCCAAGTTTATCCATTTTTTTGCAGCCCAAGAATTCAGAGCTTGAAAGTATGGTCATGAGATTTTTTTTTGTTTTCCAAATTGGATTAATTCATTACATTTCTTGCTACTTAATGAAAGAGAATTACACAATCTAATGGTTGATGGAAGTCATGCATCTGAGAATTCACAGTGACCTTAGCCACAAGCTCACTTGCTTCCCGTAATTGCAATTCTAAATATAAATTTGTAACAACTTTATAATAACTAATGAGATTCTAGAAATTCAATATTTGAATTCTTTCTTGCTCATTCTAAAATTTAAAAACAACTAATACTTGAATTTTTTGAAATTAGGTCTGTCACAAGTTATTAGAATTGACAATACCAATTTTAATTCTAGGAATACCGAAGGCAACTTGTACATAATTCATGAGTATCAAACCCAAAGTTGGTGGACAAAAGAAAACACAAGGTGGGTACATTTTAGCATAATCTACATTTCAGAATAAATTGAATAATGGAATAAAGGCAATTTATAGAACTTCATCAGTACATGAGATAACTATTGATACACTGGTTGAATCTTTCATAGCTTCATTCAGAATATTGGTACAAACAACCGAATAAGTTATTTTTCTCAACCAACCAGCCCAGTACTAGTAGCTGCAGCATGTACCTTGGCATAGCTTCTGGGTTGAATCATAAAGAACAAGAAACCATGTGCCTCGTGTAAGAAAAATCCTGAACATAAAAAAGCAAGCTCTTCAAGCTCGGAATTAAGCAAGATGTCCTAATGTTTTTCACAATAATGAACTGATCTAGGTCCTATTCTCTTGGGGGTACGATACATCCATGAGAAATCTTATACAGTGATACTTTTGCCCAAACTTGATCCAATTTCCAACTATCATAATGAGTTAAACTAGGAAACAACTCTCTTCTGTACTTCATGATCATTTGATACTAGAAACTTCACATCAATCAACTCAGTGCCCTTTGAAACCCTCAAAAGCTATCAATAACAAATTATCGCAGAAAAAGAATGATACAAGTCTAGAAAAGAATCATGAGAAATTTCATTCCGAGAAACCTGAAATATAAAGCACTATGAAAAAGAAGAAATTCTAAAATCAAAGCATATCACTTATCATTCAGCCAGGACGGAACTATGGTACAGATGTACAAGCTCAGGATATACAGCTTGTAACAATTAGAAGGAAACCAACACATAACAATCGAGTTGTTGTTTTGAAGAGGTTTACCACCATTTTACCACCCTCACTTACTGATACAAAAATACCTCAAGTATGCAAACTTCCACTCCAGTCATCAGCAAAGTGCAAACACCATCTGAAAAAAAAGAAAAGAAAAGTCAGATCCCCAACAAAAGGCAATATAAGGAATGGAATAAAGCAACCAGGAGCCGAGAATGTTCAAGGACCTAAAAATCAAGCCTCCAAACACAAAAAGGTTGGTTTGAATGTCAGCAAGGTACAGTAGGACTTTTCAGTCACTCCACAACAAACTTGTCAAAATGAAGTATTTTTCTGTGCCTTGAATACAGATTAGTTTGAACTTAGACAGATTAGAGGCTTTTCTATATAACAGAATGCAACTGAGTATAGAATTCAGTGAAGTCAAGCCGAAAGAGAAGGAACTTCAAGTCCACGTGTTGCTGCAGAGGCAACTGGGACAAGAAACCTTCAAACAAATTTGTATACTCCTTTGCTGTTGCATCCAGTTCCTGCCCCATGTTTCGAAGAAATTCCTCAGCACGTTGCGTTAAGGCCTTCCTGCCATCACTAATCCAAGATCCAGGATCTGAAGAATTATCTATTGTCTGCCTCCGTGATTTGTTTTTGTCTAGAGTAGGTAAAGAGGATGCCTTGGTTCTGCATAAAGTGAAGTACAGACATTCTTCAACAGGAATATTGAAGAAAGAAAAATAAACAAAACTAGAATTAGCTCATCTGTTATATGCTGACACTACAGAAAATCTTCACCTGGCTTGTAACTCATGAATGCCTTCATACAATCGATCTACCTGACTTCTGAATCGTAATATGAGGTCAAACAATACAAAGAGCGACTTGTACAGTGGTTGAGACCGCTCACCAAGAAGAGATTTTTCCACAATAGAATGGAGGTACTTTTCATGTGCTGCAAGTAGGTCATCCAAATCCCTTGCTATGTCCATCTCATTTGAAAAATCAGACCATGAAACCTCCAAAACTTCAAACATGATATAGTATTGTAAGTTTGTAACAAAGTGATTCATCTCATCCCAGAGAACCTGGCATCGTCTCAGAGTTGAGAGTAACTGTAACTTTACAGCTCCTTGCAACTTAGTGAAAGAATGTGAAGTAATACAATTTGGCTTCATAGTCTTCCAGGCACCAATAAGTGCATGCTCTACACGTCTCAGCTTCCACAGAAAATTAAATATTCTTAAATACCTTGCCATAACAGACTCTGTAAACACAGTATCCAATGGAACTCTAGCATCATACTGCAGTGAGAAAACATCCCAGCCCCTGTCTCCGATACCATGCGACATCATTTTGACCTTCAACCTATCTAATATGTCAGGATCATCATACTGGGCATTAGATGATCGAATTGCAGTTTCCAGCAATCCAGCTAATTTAAATGAGCTAATAGTATTAGCAGGCTCAAAAAGTTCTGGACCAACGATGTCCATTAGGTATTGAACAAAGTCCCCTTGCCCCAGTAGCAAATAACGCTTGATTGCAAGACAATGTTCTTTAAATTTGAACTTTGTGTAGATGACATCCAGCAAATACTTATCAATTCTCTTTGCTGCTTCAGCAACCAGATTTTCAAGTGCATCTGATTCACCATATCCAAGGCTTCCTCTTCTTGTTGTTGTCCCTGCGGCAGCAGCAGCCTCTGTTGCAGCATCAGCCCAGCCACGGTCATCACAACAAACCCTAAGGAAATTTATTGACTTACCGGTCCTTAAAATTCTCTGAGCAAGGGTCTGTGAAATAAATGAAGGGAGCATACCAGAATGGAGCCTGTAACCTTCCCTCCAGAGTGATTCTGCTTTCACTGGCTGACCAACAACAAAGAACTCAGAAAAAATGTCTTCTAGCTCCCCCTCCAAAACCCAACTCCTAACCATTTCAAAAAGTGGAGAACATACTCTCTGGAGTAAACTCCTCATGAATTGGCGTACAAGTGGATCACCATGCTGAGCATGCAAATGTATAGACCCAGCCATAGCCCCACCTCTTAAAACTCTACACTTATCCACCAACACCGCCATTAACCTCATTTTAACCATCGGTTCTGCAAACCAAACTGACAATCTCCTAAGCGACAAATAATTCCCTGAACTAGCAGTCTCTGAAACTAACGGAATTGGATTCATTGCCTGTGCTTCAAGCACAGCCAGCAACTTGTAATAGTCCGTAAGTTCATCTTGCAAGGCAGCACTAAAAGCCTGCCCTACAGTTCCTACATCTTCAGCTGGAAACCGGTCCATACTTCCGCAAATGTAATCTTTAACTTTCCTAAACAGCCAACCCAACTCACACAACTTCCTAACCATAAGTCTAGTGCCTCGAGGAACCTTAACTGAATCAGGCAAAACGTACCCATCAACATCTGCATCGAATTTTACATACTTCCCATCAATCCCTTGGCAAGCATAAAGCACATCTCTCACCAAAACCTCCTCAGAGACCTCATTTTCCTCTCTAACCAAATTCACAAACTCTTTAAACGCAATCTCACGCAAATTCTCCGGATCCATAGTGACCAACAAAACCCCATTATTCCAACCTGTGTCATCTTTCTTAGGAACCCGCGTGTCGTCGCTCAATTCAGAGTCGTGTAATCCCAAATTAGGCAACAAAAACGTAGAACCAGGTGCACTTTCCGCAGACTTCCGATCCTCAGATACGATTTTGAGCAAATAAAGAACTGCCCATTTGTTGTTGATGCTACCAGGCCCCGTCTTGGAAGCGAACTTGTTGTAAAGATCAGCAAAGGTAAGGGCTTGAGAGGACTTACCGTGAGTAGCGAGACGGCGCTTGACGGCTTCGGCAATGGCGGCGGCATCAATCGAAACGGAAGGGGTTAATCTACTCTGCAAGATGCGAATTGCGTAGCGAAGAGAAGAACTGAAATCAGAAGAGTTAGGGTTTTGGGAATTAGGGTTTTGGGAGAGCAAGCGATGGACTAGCTCTTTGACTAGATCTAAAATCTTACGTTGGTCTTCTTCTTCCATTCTGCCTAATTTTTGTTTGTACAGAGAAAAAAGGGGTTTAGCAGTGGCAGTTGGCGTGGAAGTGGGACTGAATACTGAAGTGAAGAAGTGAGAGACCGAATACGTGTCGTTTGTTTAATTATTATATGGGCGGGGAAACGTGAATTATAATTTTGAAATAATGGGGATCTGCTCACATGAAGCCAATCGAATTTGGGAAAGTTCTGCTCTTCACACCATGGAAACCAGCTTTCTGATTGCCGGCTGAGTTTTTTTTTTTTTTTGGAAAGATTTACCAATTTTAATTTTAATATAATACAATATTAAATAATATCTTAAATCATTATATATAATAATAATAATAATAATAACAATAGATTTATATTTCTAATTATATCTCTTCTTCTTTAATAATTGGATTACTACTTTTTTATTTGAATTCTTTATAAAATTTTTAAAAATAAGCAACATATGATATTATTTTTATAATATATTCTGCTTTTATTGTTAAAATAAGTTTAAAATTATTCTTAGTTCATTTAAAATAAAAAAAAGTATTTTCTTCATAGTTGTTTTCCAAACTATTACCGAGCCTTCTAAATATATAATAAAGAGATCATAAAATTATTTTAAACTATAATTATTTTTTAAAAGCAAAAATCAGGTAAGTTTATCACCAATTTTTCATCATACAATTATAAATAACATATTAAATTTTAATATTTCAAATGATTTCTTTTTTATGGGAATATATTAAAAATAATTGAATTATATTCACAATTTTATGCATAAATGGTTTGATTAGTAATTTAATATGTAAAATAAATTGGAATATGAAAAAACAACAATTCTAGAAAAATAATTTAAAATTTTGATAAAATATTTTCATTATTTTACAATAAATTATTATATTTAGATAATTATTATACATAGATATATATTATATATAGATAGCTATTATATATAGAAATAATTAGAATATAATAATGATATATATAAACTAAAATTGTACAATATGACAATGGACTATTTTGTAATTTTTAAAAGAATTCAGGAATTATTTTATAAATTTAAAAAATTACCTGAAATGATATCCGATATTAACCGACACCGGTACAGTACCATATCAGAATCCAATCCTGTACTAAGTCCGGTACGGTATTTATAACATTGGTTAACACTTATTAACAAGTATGTAAAGGTATAATTATTGGCTTCACTATAACTTAAAAGGATGGTTGGAAAAGATATTTTAAGAAAATTAAAGAAATAAAAAGTGAACAACAACAACAAATAATAATAAATGTTATCAATACTTTAGTAGTTTCTATATTACATTATTTTGTTAGAGAAATGTATGTGTTTCAAAGAAAGAAATAATCAAATATTATTAAATATAAAATATAAAATATTGTAACATTTTTCAACGGTATAAAGATGTTTTCTTAGTTAGGGTTATGTAAAGAGATAATTATGGTAACAATTTTTGTAAAGAAAAATTTGTAGCAGAATTACCTTATTATTTGTCGAGAGATGATTGACTAGAAATGGAGTAGTGGAGAGACTGTGATTGCTTTTGATTTAAAAAAAAAATAGACTAGTATTTTAGGTAATATGAAGCTTATAGAGTTGGATTTGCAATAATTGATAATGTGCGTGCAACTTTTTTACTAATATGGGTTTCAAATTCTTCAATTTAGATAATATTATAGTCATTAAATGGTTAACAGATAAACAAAGAAGTCTTAAGTAAGAAATACTATAGGAAAAATACCTTTTTAAATTTAAGGTTTTCACTAAAAATATAGGTCAGACCCTAGTGGTTGCAAATTGTTAAAAGGAATCCCATTATTTTCAAAACCTATTGAATCTAACTCCCAACTAACTGAACTCTGAACTTTTTTACAAGCTATTAGTTATCTAATGACATGACCTTTTTCTTTAAATAAGATCCTCCATTGTCAATTTGGAGTCCAACTGGCAGTGGTGACCCTATTATTAAAAAAGTTCCCCTTCCATAATTATTTGATGACGTGACTTTTTTCTTTCAAAATTGATCTTTTACTTGCCCTTAATTTGAAGCTAGCAGAAAGAAACCTCCTTTTAGATTTGAAGATATAGTTTTATGAGTCTTAAAAGTTTAGGTCAATAAGTTTAAGGCCTTTAAGTTACGAGGAAGCTTCAAGAAATTAAGAAGGAACTCAAAATATTGAATAGCTCCTCTATGAGTAATCTATAGCCAACAATTAATGAATTTAAAAAGGAACTAAACTTAGCTCAAGATAATCTTAAAAATGATTTGAAGAATATTCACCTAAAGCAAATTGAGAAGTGATAAAAAAAAGTTAGCTTTTGATCATTTTGAAAAGTTCATTAAGCCATTTAGGTCAAGGTTTAAGCTTTTGCAAGGAACTTCATTTATTAGACACAATATTTCTCGGAAACAAGTGGCCCCTGTTACCAACCCTTTTCACTAGCAAAAACATTGAAAAGTCTTTGTTAATCTAAATGCTAATAAGGCACTAGCCTTGATGGTTTAAATACATATTTTTCCAAAAGGCTTAACACTTGGTTGGAAACTCTATATCTTTATCCATCCTTAAAAATTTCTCTAATGTTATTTCACTCTATTAGATAAAAAGAAACTTACTATACTTTATCTTTAAGGTGCCATAACCAATAAGACTTCAAAGCTTTCGGCCCATCTCATATTGCAATGTGATTTATAAGATAATTTCTAAAATTGATACCTAATATGCTCAAGGAAGTACTTAAAACTTTGATTAGTCCTTCCCATAATGCATTTATTTATGGTTATAACATTAGTAACAATATTTTACTTGTCCAAAAGTTATTCAAGAAGTACCATAGTAAGCCTTCAACTAAATGGACTGAAACTTTTTGTTTAGCATTATAGAATCTTTTGAATCGTATCCCATCTTTATCAATTGGTTGAGGCAATGTGTAACAACTACTTCCTTTTGTGTTTTGATCAATGGGGTGACATCTCAATTGTTTGCAAAAGAGTTAAATCAAGGTGACTCTCTCTTACCCTATTTATTCATTATTTGTATTGAATCCCTTGTTCGCTTAGGCACCAACTGTATTAAAAGACAAAAACTTTAAATATTAACAAGTGTAACCTTCTTAAACATTTCAACCTCTTTTCATAAATGATTTATTTTTATTTAGCAAAGGTAATGTTGAATAAATTGAATTATAATTTTAACAAAATTACAGGAATTCAATAGGCTTTTAAGCTTACTATCAACCTCAATAAAAATATGCTACTTTTCTTCAACAGAGAATCAAAAAGATGCAAATTTAATTTAATGGGCTTTAGACTTGTGGAACCTCTTTTTAAGTACATAGACATTACCATTATTGCCTTTAAACTAACCCATTATGATTACTTACCATTATTTGAGCTAGTTCAAAGGGAATTAGAATAATAAAAGTTTTGCATTTATAGGAAGATCATAATTGATTTCCTCAATTTTTAGTGCTTTACACATTTATTAGGGTTCTCACTTATTCCTTATTATAAATCTAATGAAATATAATGAAAAATTCTAAGAACTTCTATAGACTAGAGATAAAAGGATACAACTAAGGGAAATATTAAATGAAGTGAGATATTTATGTTAAAAGCCAGCAATAGGTTGGATTTCATTGAATTAGAATGAAGAAAATGGTGATCCTTGCTTAGAGAATATAAAAAATCTTCTATAATTATAATTCTTTATGGGTTCAATAGATTCATATCACTTTTTAATAAGAAAAATTTTTGGATTGTTAAAATTTCCAAGAATCTTCAATAGATACTTAAACTAAGAGAAAGGTCTAATGATGTCTTAAAAGTAATAATAGGAGATGGAAGAACTTAGTTATGGTATGATATTTGGCAACTAATTAAACCCTTCTTAAACTTCTTAAACATTAGTTCCACTATTGTTGGTTTACTAACTCACTCAAAAATGTGAACAGTTATCAATAACAACCCCTAGTTTTGGGCTCCTAGTTACATAAGTGGATTCTCCTCTATTAGAAATAACTTTTTCACCAATACTTATGATTATGTAGAGAAGAAATTTTCATTTAGATAAGTCATATTAAAAATGTACCACCAAAGTTTATGGTGAGATCTTTATAGGAAGCTAATAAACAATTTAGTGTTGTGATTTAGTATGATTTCCCAACTGCCTTCTAAAACTTTTTTTGTCTTATGGCTTTCAATCAAATTCAAGCTATAGAAAAAGGACATAATTCCATTTTTTATGTTAAATGATATGGCTTGTGTGTTTGTAATTAAGATAATTAATGGCACAATTATCTCTCATTTAATTCCTAGTAGTCTTCTTCAATTTGGAACAACTCCCTCAATCTTTTTAATTTATTATGTGACTTAAATTAGTGGTCGAATATTATAGAGTGGGAAACTAAAGTGAAACTTAATAGTAAAGAAATAATCCATAGTCATCATAGTATAATGAGTGAGAAGCTCCATCTTCTCTCTAAAAACCCCCCATTTGAAGCTCCTTCGTTATCTTTTCTCAATTCAAAAAGAAATTTGACTTACCTTTTTTTTACCTAATTTCTAAAGTCTCGCTATATCTCCTTCAATCAATTTCCCCTACTATTCCTTTCTCATCTTTCCTTATTGTTCAAGATTTAGTCTTTCCTCCTTCTTCTTCTCTTCAAGTTGGACACTTATTTATTCCAATTAAAAGATCTTGGCAACAGGTGGTAGGAGATTCCTCTTATATGGACAAACTAAAATACATCTCTCCTCCTTCTATATAGGACAATGTCATAGTTTGTTAAGCTTTGAAAATAATATAAATAGAAGCCTCCAAATAGACCTCATCCCTAATAAGCTTCTTTACAAATAAGAAGCCCTTCTTCTTATAACTTCAAGCTAAAGCAAATAACTCCTGAAAAAACATAAGGTTAAAAAGAACTATGATAAAGGAAGATGAGATATTCATCTTCAAACTTTATAATGACTCAAGTGCAACTTAGGTACTTAAATATAGATCATACCATATATCTGGAAAATCCCTCTTATTGCAAAAGTAGGAAATATGCCTGGAAATGTCAAAAAAAATTGAGGTATTTGTCCATTTTTCTAATTTCTATAATATTCTCCTTAAGTATTGGACTACAGTTTGTGTAATCTATTTAGCAAGCTCTATAGAAACATCACTTTGCTAGAAACAAAATTGAACTAAGAAGAATCAGTTGTGAAAAAGTTTTCATAAAAATTAGATTAAATAAAAATATGCTTGATAACTTAAAAATTATGAAGTTTGATGAAGAAGGTAAGTAGATAGAAGATGAAATTTCTCCTAACATATGAATAGGAGCCTACAAAACTTGATCCCTTTAGAATTTAGAAAGTTATATGTAGATTTTTTGAAATAGACATATATAATAACCTTATGGGAATTGAAATCCCTCAACTAATGAAGAACATATTACAATTCCATATTATATAGCTAATTCTTAAGCTAAAGTGAAGTGTAAGGAGATAGAAAAAGAGAAAAGGATGGATCTAGTTAATAGCCTAGTATCCAAATGGCTTGATAAAGGATTAAAAGGAAATTCTGATGAAGAAAACTACATTGGAGGAAATTAGGTAAACTTAGTCTATATGGTAACCAATTTAGAAAGTAAAATAGAGGCTACAATGCTTCCAAATCCTTAAAAACTACACATAGAATTGGAAACAAAGGTTATGCAATATGTTTATGTTTTTTTTCAATACCCTAAAGAGGAAGTCAAAAAGAAAAAAAGAAGAAGGAAGCTAATGGCAACTCTTCTTCTAATCAAATATGACAATTATAGTTTAAAGTACTAGGATTTTGAATAACCCTAAAAAATATGTTTTAGAGGATTATCTAGTCTTTAAGAAACCTTTATTTTTTTTGTTCATTTAGAGACTGAAATAAAAAAGACACAATATACCAAGGGCTTGTTTTTTTTTTAAAAAAATGGCAATAATCAAGAATCATTCAGCTTAGTGGTAGAATAATTATTGCTTTTGATATGAAAGAAATCATCTTGTACCAAACATACCATACTAATTATCTCCTATATTGCCAAATTATAGCCTTTATCAACAAAATTATTATCTCTTTGGTATATGCAATTAACTTGAAATCATAGATGAAAGGATTATAATGAGATCTCACCACTATATTGAATTCTAACTCAATCCTTTTAATTTTTTAGGGGATTTTAACTGTACACTTTTAGCTTAATAATAAGAAGGTAACAAATCCATATTGAATCCCTAAATTGATGATTTCTTAAAGTGCACCACTCTCTCTATATTATCTAATCTTAGATACATATGGCATTTCTATATTTGGAGCAATAAATAGATTAGAAGTTGGTTTTTTTAAAATAAATTAGATAGGGACATACTCCATTGGTTTTCATCCATACCAAATAGCTTTGCACATTTCACCAACCCTTTATACTCTAGTCACTTGCGAATTCAAGTATAATTGACCAATCCTTTTAATAATAGAAAAGCTCATTTTAAATTCAACAATTACTTGCTTGGGGTGATTGGTTTTGAAAAAAAAAATCACCAAAGGACTAAATACCAAAGTTGAGAGTTATGAGGCTTTTAAATGCATGCGAAGGTTGAAGGCAATCAAGGTTGAAATTAAAGCCCTTAATAGTATAAAATACAATAATAAAGAGCTAGATAAGAATGATGCCCTTGTAAAGCTTAATCTCATTCAGGAATAGTTACTCTTAAATATTAATGAAAGCCCAGAAAGTAGAAACGAAATGTTTAGTTAATTACATTTAACTTTTAGAGACTCGTAACTCCTTTATAAGGAAAACATCAAGGAATCAATGGCTCAAATAAGGAGACAAAAATACAAAGTATTTTTATAACTCACTTTTAACCGGAGAAAAACAAACAATATCATTAATGTATCAAATGCTAAAAATATTCAATCACAAACCCCAAAAAGCGTAAGTATCTAACTTGATACTTCTTCAAAGAAATAATAGATACTACTAACAACTTTACTTTTCTTTGTGTAGGATGTTAAACATCTATTCTTAACACTAACATCAAAGAAATAAATAGTGTTGCTAATTAATCAAATCACAAGTTTGGAAATTAAAGCATTATAAGAAAATTACAAATTACAAATGGAAAATTACCGACGGTAAAAATGTTGTATTCAATTAGTGACAAAAATTAATTTTCATCGATAACATTGTCAGAAAAAATTACATTTTGCGATGGACAAAATATATGTTGGTAAAGGTGGAGGGAAATTATCCCGGTAATGACAGAAGAGCGATATCTGTCAGTAAATTAGGTGGGAATGCTTGGTGACATAAATAAGTGTTGAGGTGTACCGATGGGACTAGATTTCATTAGTGATTTACCGATGGAATTACAATTTTGTCGGTAAAATTAAAACCTAAATGTCATCATTAGCTTCGACTTCCAAATTTTTAATTAAACAAAAATGACATCGTTTGGTTTAACTAAACAAAAATGACATCGTTTGGTTTAACACCAATCGATGTCCTTTTTGTTAAACATTAAACCTACCAACGAACCCCACCCCCTCGTCCATCCTCATTTTCTCGATTCTCTTTTCTTCGTTTTCTCCTCTGTTGCTGTCACTGTCGCCATCTAAGGTCCTCTGTCATCCATCGTGCATGCTTTAGTTTCCTCGCTGTTTTCCCTTCTCTGCGTCCATCTTCTTCCATCTCGTGCCATCATTGCCGTCTTTATTTAATCATCAGTTGAGGTAAATGGTCTATCTTTGGTTGTTTTTTACAATGACATTGGGTTTCATTTTTTTGCCGGGTTTTGTGTACTACTTTGATTGTATGGGTTTTTGTTTCTAGTTTGATTATATGGGTAATCATTGGTTTTTGTTTTTTACTAGGTCAAGGTACTAGTTTATTCATCGGTTGAGGTAAAAATCCTATACATTGATATTTTGTAATTCATTAAACTTTCTTTTCTGTCCATTGATATTGATTTGGATAATTAGTCAACTACTTCTATATAAAATATATTAAAAAGCTCTTATAATCAATATATACTTTAGAGGTAACTCTATAGAGATAATATTGTCAAATCTTATTTTGATACTTAGATATACCTTACCAATAAATTGTATTATATTACTTCAAAATCATGTAAAACTTCACAGTTCACAAATAAAGTTTCTGAAGATTTTGTTTTAATTTGACATCTTGCTCATGACTGCTATCTCGAAGTTATGAGCAAGATAGTTTACTTTCTGACACTTAAGTTACCTTGATAAATAGGTAATGTTTTATCATTTTGAATCAAAACATACGTTAAACCAATTCAAGAAGCATCAAAATATAGTACAAAATTAATTACCAAAAAAATATAGTACAAAATACTCATATTTGAAAGGAAGGGATAAAATTGTCACAATAATAAGGCTTTATTCCAACCTCCAAAAGCTTTCTTCATATCAATCACTCTAATTAAATTTGAAGTTTTTATGCTTAAGCCTAGTTAATTATGCAATAATTATTGAAAATTTCTAAATAAATCTCTTGTAATACCTTATCTTTCCTAAGACACCTTTTATCTTTGTCATTAAGGTAGGATTAGGTCATTATTTAACTATCTTAATCTTCTTTAGATTAACAATGACCCCATTTTTAAATTTTATATGACTAAGAAAGTTAACTTAATTTAGCCAAAACTTACACTTAGAAAACTTAGCATATAAATTATATTCTTTAAAGGTCTAGAGAGCTTTTCTTAAGTGCTTAATATGTTCTTACTTTTAGAATATACCAGTAAATCATTAATGAAAATAATGAAAAATTTATCCAAAATATCTTTAAAACTATATTTATAAGAAACATAAAGTTCATAAGTGCATTAGTAAAATTAAAAGGTATTACTAAAAACTCATAATATCTATACTAAGATCCAAAAGCAGTCTTAGGTATGTCCTACTACCTAACTCTCAACTGGTGATAGATGACCTCAAATCAACATTAAAATAGCAACTCACTCCTTTTAATGGATCAAACAACAAATACATACATATATACATACATACATACATATATATAGAAGAGGGTATTCATTTTTTGTGAAAACCTTATTAAGTTGACTATAGTAAATGCATAACCATAAAGATCCATCTTTCCTATTTAGAAATAAAAGTAGCACTCCCTAAAATGAAGAGATTGTTTAGATAAACCCTTTATAAAAAAATCTATTAATTGTGACGTCAATTTCCTTAACTTTGAATTTATCCTCTTATTAGAAATAATGGAAATAGATTTCATCCTTAAAATAAAATCAATACATAACTTTATTTTCCTCTATAAAGGCAAAGTCAACAAATCTTATAAGAAAACATCTAAAATTTATAACAAAATTTATACTTATCACCTAATTCTCCTCACCTTTGTTTAACACATTGGCCAAATGGCCTTAACACTTCTTTCTTAACAGATAGGCTAAATGGTCTTAAAGCCGCTTCTTATGACAATTAAGATAAGTAAAATGTGAAGCTAATCAATCCATCTCTAAGATGAAATCCCAATTCCAAACCAGTTTTGTCTTTCAGGACTTAGTTAAGGCCTACTCAAACCTTTCATACCATAAAACTTTAAGTCATATGACTTTATCTCCTAATCCCAAATGAAACCTAAACTCTAATACCAACTTTGTCATATCCTAAACTCAGAAGGTGTTATTGATGTAGAATTAAGTGTGATGTGATTTATATATGGGCATTGTTTAAATTGAAACATAAAGACTTGAACTTGTAAGTGATTAATTCAAACTTAGTATTATTGTAAGAAATTGACGTAATTGACATGACAATTCTTTTGTATAATAAACCCTTAGGATGGTATATAGGCTAGAAACCTGTGATGCAACTCCCATAAGGCTTACCAGTGAAAAATTCCATGAGCTTAGGAGTCACAATAAGAACTTGCTTTCTCAATTCATATGATGTAATAATGCCACTTACTATAGTGTTTGTTTAAAATCAAACTTTAGAAATCAACTTGTTGGTGATTAATGCAAACATAGTTATCCTGGTTTTGTATGTTGTTGTTTTGGAATATTATTAGAATGATTGATGGCTAGATGTATGAATTACATAAGTATTTACTGCATGTTGAATAAGTTTGTATAATTATAGATGATTTGAGACATATTTGAAAATTTTCAAGAGCCTAGGAGTCACAGCAAGAACTTGCTTTCTCGATTCATATGGAGTAACAATGTCACATACCATAGTTCTTATTTAAAATCAAACTTTGGAAATCAAATTGTTGGTGATTAATGCAAATATGGTTATCTTGGTTTTGTATGTTGTTGTTTTAGAATATTGTTATAATGACTGATGGCTAGATGTATGAATTACATAAGTATTTACTACATGTTGAATGAGTTTATATAATTATAGATAATTTGAGGTATAATAAACCTATTGGACCCCGTTTTCAAAGCCCAAGAATCCAAAATATCATAAGACGTGAGCGTATTTTCCTATAAGGTTATTTCAATGGAATCTCTTTAGCCATCATCGGTTCATCCAATTCTCATAACATCTCAAACCACAAGGGGGCGAGCCCACACTAGTCAGATGCTCGAATCACCACTTGACTTCTTCATAATAATTGTAGCTCCATGTCTCTAGTTTATTTTGAAACAATAATAATCTCATTCAGAGCTCTAAGATCAAGATATAATTAAAATACCGAAGTATGTTCAGTAAAACAACCAATTCATGCTGTTCCAATCGATTCCCTCAATTTCTCTCTATCAATCTTTTTCAAATCAACCCCAATGGATACCAATTTTTATGGAGAGATAGGAAAATGTGTTAATAATCTATGGGTTTAAGAATCACTTCATTTGGAGGTCAGATGATAAAGTTATGGCCAAAAGAAGCAAACATGATTATGTCCTCAATCATATTGTACCTATCTTGGGACAATTGGCATAACTTTCACTAGAGATAGCAGATTAAGGTCATTTTAGGATGGTTTCGAAGAAGACTTAGAGATCTACAATTTTGTGAAGAAATAAAGAGAGTTTTTGCCATCTAGAGGGTCAAAATCATGAATTTTCGAAAGTGTATGGTGTATGTTCATTAAACAGACATACACCTCTACCTAACGGACATACACGACGTCTGAAGCATTTTCCAGACCCGTAAAGGTTTTTTTTAACAGACCTAATGTACGTTTAATGGACATGGAATGGCTAAGGGCATTTTTAGACCTGAGAAGGTCTATTTATTGGACATAATGTCTGCCTAATGGACATATGTGACACCCAAACCCCTCAAAAGCCTTTCCAATGGTTCCTACATCCATTCTAACATCATGCTTACTCATAATCTTCCCAAATTCACTTCTTCCAATGCAATGTCACTCCTTAAACATTCAATTACCAAATTGATTGCATTAAACTCCCCAATCTTAACTCAATTGATTCATCACATAAAACCAATTCTCATCTTTCACTATAATTATCCTATATGCATCCTGTGTAACATCACTACTTATAATGATCATATCTCTTAACTCCGATATCCACAAATTTTATACTTTATATTTTTGGACAACTTTGCTAATTCTGCCTAGATCTATATAGTTTTTCCTTGAAGTCAGAACATAATTTCTACACCTATGAAAGGATTTAAAAATGCAATATACCAACTTTGAGAATCATATGCAACACAATCATATTTCATTATCATCATGAAAAAAGAACTTCTTCAATACTCAATCTCATTTCTAAAACAAAATAGTGTTTGAATGTAGCTTTAGTTACATATCTCATACATATCAAAAGCTTAATACAAAAATACAAAAAACTGCTTAATGTTGATATGCCTATAAAGCTATCTAAAATGTTCACTAACTCAGTACAAAAGATCTCTAACTATCTTGGAGTTTGTCCAATTGCCTTGCAAGGATCACTAACTTTCTCGTTCTACACCTGAGGAGGAAATAGTGGGGTGAGCTATACAGCTCAGTAGCTAATATATTTATAATCATCGGCAACGAGCCACACATTCAAGCATATGTACATGTATATCTAGCAATTTAATACTCCACAATTCAGACTCACAACTTATAGTTAACAAGATATCATCACCTAGAACATATCATGTAATTATCCATCAAAGCATAACACTCAATTATGCACCATACTCAATTAATCAATGATGAAATGCACATCAAATGGCTTGAGAGTTCTATGGAATGAAATAGAGAAACCAAAGTTTACACCATGAACAAAACGAGTCCAAATTCTTACGATCTCATGGCCTCAAGTGGGCAGCCGGGAGAAGGCTATAGGTCAACATGCACGTGACTAATGAAATGATTTCCACTCTTGACCAATCACAAACACATTTATGCTTAATTCATTTCCATACATTTTCATGTTCTCATGCTTTTTCCCTTGAAAAATGCCATAACTCATTTCAATGGCATAACCTGATCATACATCATAAATCACAATGCATTTTTAACAATCACAAAAATACAAAAAAAAACAATTTAACACACAATATACAAGTAGCACAAATTGCCCATATTACGCAATAGCTATAAATATATTACCCACCTAATTTGCTCGAAAATCTAAACTCAAGGTTATCTTTCCTCTTGTTCTTGGATATGGTTCTCGTGGTTCCCTATAACAAACCAATTTTCTCATTCAATCAAAAATCACATATAAATTCATAAAACATCACAAATCAAAATGCTAAAATTGAACTCAAACCTAACCTACCTATAGTCGATCTAGACTAGAAAAACTAAAACCTATTTCCAAAAACCCATAAAAATCAAAATGGGTTTCATCTTCTTCACTTTATTTCCAACACAATAACCCTATTTCTCAACATAAAACCCCTTTTTGTATCTAAACAAGAAGAAAGATGATAAACTTACTTCCAACAGGTTGATTTCTCTTCTTCCCATGATTTTCCTCCTTCCCTAGCTTCTTTGATTTTCTTCTATTCTTTTCCTTCTCTCACGTTTTCTATTCTCTTCTCTTCTCACACTCACGAGATTCTCTCTTCTTTCTTTCTTACTTCAAGACCATTTATTTGGTATTTTTTCCCATTTTACCCTTCATTTACTTTGTCCTTCCTATTTTACCCCTTATGTCTATTAAAACTAATATCTTATACTTCTAACTCCTTAACTAACTCCTTCCAAAAATCGAGACCTTTTTTGATCAGGTAATTGAAGGAATTTGATAACACTTCCTTATAGAAAAATGTTTCTCATTGTCTTAAGTTTCTAATAACACAAAAAGTATTCAATTTGGTTCAGAAATCTAAAAGTTATACCTCAAATATTTTTGGACTGTTCTTATGCTGAAACAATATTCTATGCTCGACTTCCATCCAAAAATTGAAATTTTTGGAAACTGAATTAAAACTCGATTTCATTAGACAATTTATAGCCCTATGTCTCTAGTTTACTCAAATCAAAAATCATCTCATTTAAATTCTAAAGGAAAAGTTATTTAAAACACCAAAGCATACTCAGTGAACATGTTTCAACTACATTTTCCATTTTATAATTTCTAACATTTCACATATAACCCATCTTGTACCTAAACCATCTTTCTATTTCATTTCAAATTTAAGAATTCTCCTTTTTCTTTACACATGACTAGTTGCCAACAATTTCTCATTTAATAGTTCTAATTTCTAATAAAAGTTTAGAGTCTAACAACCATCTTGCTGTTATAGGTGCTAGCAAAAGGAACTAACACTAGAAAGGTCGTAACCAATGTTATGAATACCGGTTCGTATCGACCGATAGGTACCGTATCGAACTAAAATCGGTATGAAATAAAGGATCGATCATACCGGGTTTAAATATCGGTTGGTACAGGCCCGTTTCAGATTATACCGACTAAATACCAGCCAATATAAAAAAAAAATTAAAATAGGAGAACTTTTTTGCAAAATTTTCAACAATTTTTAAAATCTCCCTCCCTCCCTCCCTCCCTCCCTCCCACCTCTCCTATCACCATTTTTTCACAGCACTTTACTTAGTTATTTTATTTATTTCAACTTTTATGCTTCATGTCA
>JAOSBK010000005.1:38289744-38309770 GCA_027568895.1 Erythroxylum shatona | reverse complement strand
TATTTGTATTAAAGCAAAGGGGTAGTTTTGAAATGTAAAGATGTTTTGAAAACAAGCTTTGTGTTTTGTGATGGGCCCAACTGATTACCGAAACTCTGAAGTTTGCAATAATGTTTGCATCTTTGTGACTGAAATAGTTTTAAATAAATCAGGTCGATTTGATTATCGATTTTTTTGAGTATGCATTAAATTTTTTTTTTTAATTTGCTATGTGATTTGACTATTAATTGTCTCCTAATGCTGGGCTCCAGAAGCAGGGTCTAGCAAAAAGTGCAAATATATTCGTTTTCTTCCTATTAATGAAGTGAATCTCCATTTGTTAAGAAAATGGTTTGTCAACAAAGTAGAGTGTGATATTTAAGTGTGAATGGTTTGATCCAACTCCTAATGTTGGAACAAAAGTGCACAGTAGATAAAATTTAGTTGAAATCAACTAGCAAAGAAGATTTAGACAACTTGAACCTTTCGTGTTGATGATGCAAGTGATCTAGATGTATTATGTCCCTTTTCCTAGCTTACGACGAGATAAATCAGAATAGATGGCCTTATAAAAACTAAAATCTATACGTGTTTTTGAATTACATAGAAAAGAGAAAATAATAGAATTAGAAGTGAAATGTTTTGGGAAGATGTTTATGAAATAAATGCATGTATAACATATGACAAGAATGAGCCTTTGAACAATCTAAATAATGAATATGTTAAAATTTCGCCTGGAGAGGATGAGGAGGGCAAGAAATCTGAACAAGAGCCTGAGCTTGATTCTAATTCTTCGGAAAAAGAAGATGATGATGATTTTGATTTACAATTAAGTGTTGATAAAGATTAATTTATGTTTGTAATAGAATATTAGATGAATAAATCTACTATTGCATAAACAATATATTGTTATATATTGAATTTATATTGTTTTACCATTGAAAAATTAAATAAAATGTGAATTTCAGGTTAAAAATATGCCACCAAAAAGAAAACAGGATATGATGCGGCCAAGATTTAGGTTATAATGATTTGGAGAAGTCAGTGCATTTCCAGATGAAGCATCAAATTCTGCAAATGCTACTGCACATTCAGATGAGGCATCACCTTTTGTACCTACTACTATAGCATCCAACAGCCCTGGTACACCATCCACCAACCTACACCATCCACCACCCTATAACAACAAAGATATCAAGGGTAAACGTTACGGATGAAGGAGGCAACCTCCAGTCTGGGGCTAAAGGAGTTGAGGGAAGAACGTACATCACAATTGTCAACAATTTGTAAATAAAATTCTAAAAATTTTGTAATACATGATAACGTCATATGTTCATGCTAAAGTTATAGGTTTTAATTTGAAAATGATATAAAATAACTTATATATTAGGTTGGTTCCATTTGGAATGTGCTCAAGAAATATCTTATCCAAGTTCAAGCAGAGGATAAATCTTAAAGGTTATATATGGAAGAATGTCTCTCAGCTGACAAAGGATTTTTATTATCAGAAGTTAGAAGTAAACAAAATCTATTTTTTAATCTTTTTATTTTATATAATTTTATACATTAATTAGATAAATATTGTCGTTTATAGGTACTTATAGTATGTTTTTCTTTTTTTTAGAAAGAATTTTTTCGAGATCCAAAATTTGATATTGTAATTTTTAATGTAGGGGAAAGGCGAACTCGTACACGTTATAAGGATTTTCTTGCTTTGATACCCTAGAATGGTGTTCGACCGCCATATATATATGAAGAAATATGAAGTCGTTGACAACAGTATTGGGCATCACCTAAGGCAATATTGATTTTAGAGTGTAATTCTGCCAACAAACATGGAGGACCAGACGGAGAGAGTCTACCCATACACACTGGAGAATATTTGACCCACCAGGAGCATGCACTTCAACTTGTAAGTATCAACACTTTACACTTATATCCTAATTTTTGCACTTTGATGTATGAAATTTAAAATAAAAATATGTGTGCATAATAGAGAATAATAATGTTATAAATGTTTGGTGTCATTAATAGCTGTGTTGTTGACTTCAATGTTTTATCTAACAGGGAATAAATATCATAAAAATAGAGAAATTATGCTTAAATTTTTGTAAATTTTAGTTTACTTATAACAATTTATTATGATGCAGGAAAAGTCTATAGGCAAGAAGCCTACACCACATTAGCTCTTTTTGCACACTCACATCAAGAAACATGATGGTGTGACCTTCGTCAACACTCGATGCAGACAAGTTCATGCATGTAAAAAGTATCACTTATTAACATAAACAATCATAATGATAGAACCAAATACAACAAAGCATTAAATGGTAGTCTCAAAACTATGAAACTGTTGATGAGAGTCAGGTGTATCATGATATAGTGGGTGGTAGAGATCATCGTGGAAAGATTTTCGGCTTAGGTTCATTTGTGAATACATGTTATTAGCAATCCTCCACATCTACTACATCTGGATGTAATAAGTGGTCTGCATCAAATGAGAGAGTCTTCTAGCTTGAAAGCACAATAGAGAGGTTGTCAACTCATTTGCAACACTCGATAGAGTACATAGTCCAAATCCATAATGAGATGAATCAATTGAAAGGGAGGGATAATACCTCATCACAACAGTCAAAGCATCTACCTTCTCCACTTGTATAAGTGAATGTATATGACATTTTGTTACATTTAAGTTTTTGTATAAACTATTAGTTTACAGTTAATTACAATGATTAGTTATTCATGCACATTTTAATTTTTTAGTATATTAACAATCAGGATAATGTTTCCTTTTATATTTATCAATCAACATTATTTTATTTATAGAAATTAAATATACAGAAAATCATAAGATTATGAACAGAAAACTCGGGTAGGAAGTGAGAAATGGGAGTAAAAGTTTATCAAAGTTAAATTTCTCAATGGAACGATAATATTTTGTCCCTAATTAGTGATGGAACGATAACTTCCTTCAGTACATTACTGATGGAAAATACCATTCCATTGCTAATTAGCGATGGAATAAATAAATTCGTCCGTAAGTTACCGATGGAATATATCAATTTGTTGGTAAAAATTTAGTGATAGTTAATATTTTCGTTGGTAAATTTAGCGATGAAAACATATATATCCGTCGATAACTTTAGTGACGAACATACAATTTACCGTCAGTAAATTCACCAACAGAATATTAGAATTATGTCCGTATAGTAGCGACGAAATTTAATAAATCAATATGTAAATTTTCTTTAACTTACTGATGGAAATCCAAATTTTCGTCGCGAATTAGCGGCAGATACGCAAACTTCCATCTCTAAATTTACCAACGGTCATTTATTCGACATTTCTTTCCGTTCGTAATTTCTGTCACCAAATTTGTTTCCTGACAAAAAAGTTTTATTTTCCATCGGTAATTTTTGTCGCAAAAACCTTTTCTTCTTGTAGTGAAGAAAACATATTAGCCTTATCTCAAACAAAGCCCCTAGACTATATGGTTTTAATGTAAAATTCTTTTAAAAGAATTAGAATCAAACATGAAACACAATCACTAAAGCTATCTTAGATTCATTTAATAAAGGAATTATGTTCAAAGAGTTGAACAAGACATATATCTCTTAATTACCAAGATTCTAAATCCCTTAACTATTGGATTTTATACTCATTTTCATGTTGCCATGTTATATATAAGACAATATCAAAGCCATTTGCTTTAAGGTTATAGTTAATTCTAACTAATCTCATAAATCACAATAAAAGGGCAATTATTAAAGGGAGAAGCCTCGAGAATAATTTTGTTATTATTCAAGATACTTTCAAGGAGTATAATAGGGAAAATACAGATAAAGAGTTATGCTTTGAAAGTGAATTTTCGTAAAGCATTTGATATCATAAGATAGGATTTCATACTTGGAGCTCTAGACGATTAGAGCTTTCTATCTTTATCGTAAATTTGATAAGAAATTATAACCCTATCTTTTAGCGTAATTATGAATGACGAGTCTATTAGCTTATTCAGAGGCTTTAAAGAAATAAGAAAAAGGGACCTCCTATCCCTTTATCTTTTCACTACCTCCTATCCCTTTATCTTTTCACTAATGTACTAAAGTTCGAATTAGAATGATCTCTAGTAGTATACAAAAAAGTGACAAATTTAAATATCATTATAGATGTGACAAATTAGGAATATTCAATTTATCATTTACATATGACTTTATTGTTTCCTTGTGGTTTAAATGTGGAATATATTAAGATCTTTGCAGAATCATTCGATGCTTTTAGTGAACTTTCTGGTCTATCAACTAATAAAAGTGAAAGTTACTTCCACCTCTAAACATGTAACCAATTGATAACTGACTATATCTCTCAACTTATTAATTTCAAACTGGAAATTCCTCCTCTAAAATATCTAAGCATTATAATTACAACAAAAAGATATATTTTGCAATCATTAACCACTACTAGATAAAACTCACAGAAGATTAATTGGGAAAATATATTCTTGACTTTTAGAGATATATTACAATTAATTATCTTGATATTTAGTATGTAGCATTTGTAATGGACCTCCTATTTACATTTTCCATTTCAACTTATAAAGACTGTAGAGAAAATAATGAAGAACTTCATATAAACTGAGAATGAAAATAAAGGTTATCAAGCTAAAGTTTAAATGTGTAGAACATTGCATACTAACGCTGAAGGAAGATTGGGATCATCTCTATTAGAACACTTAATAAAGCTCTACTAATTAAAATATTGAAACTACTAATGTGAGAAGAGTATTTGTGGGTCAAAGGGATGCGTAGTCACTTCCTTAAAGGAGATCTTAATTAGGTTATTTAAATAAAGAGAATCAATGCAAAAAGAACAACAAGTTGTGCATGCAAAAGCAATTCATGTAGACATTAAGGGTTCCTAAAGAATCTCACCCTCTGTGAGAGCTACTGAGTGACAGAGCTAGTGCAAGAAGGCACACGAGTCTTTGAAGGGCCACAAGCCATTGGAATCGAGCTAGATCATAACCTTTAAAGGAGGATTTGAAGCTCTTAGCATCAAGTTAAAGCATAAAGGGAAGAACTGTTAAGTATGGGTTTTGTTTAATGCATTGATCTCAATTTTCGCTCTATGCAGCTCACTGTCCCCATTATGTTGTACTTGCTTGGTTAACCTCTAGTTAACTTGAATAATATCATAGACTACTAATTTCCTTAATAATTCATATCAAAAATCAAGTTTTACATTCGAGAACGCATTACTAAATTTTTTTGATGATTTTGTGACATATCTAAAGTGTGATTTTATCACTTAGATTACGTATGGTTATGTATCTTAAGTCAATTATCTATCTAAGTTCTAATTTAAAATCACGCCAAGTCCCAAAACTCTCTAAATTGAATAAATGTAAGACTATTTCTGATTTTGCCTCTAATTTGATTTGTTTCAGTTGAGAACTATTTGATTATATGGGATTGAGTTGATGTGTAAGACGCTTTTGTAGGCAAAAAATATACAAAAAAAAGAGTGGTCATGATCATTTAGCAACATAATTTAGTTTGTAAAAAACTAGCAACATAATTTAGTCAGTTAGTCTTAGTTTCAAATTTTTAATTTAAATATCAATTTGAATTTTAAATTCATGATATTTAAATTTTAAATTCAGTAGAGAATAAGTTTATTCTTTCCTAATTTCATTTCTTACAATCCTATGTATTTATGCCTATATTAAGGCCACACTATTAACTAACAAAGCATCTAGAAAATTATCAAACACTTTATTGAAAGCCTGTCAAGGACGACTTCCATTATTCTGTCACAATAGGGTCTTATAGAAAGGGGAGGAATTTAAACAAGGATAAGGAGCTCAACTACCCTATGAGTCATATCATGACTAGATCCTTAGCCCAAACCCATATTAATTTGGTATCAGAGTGCGATGTCATAGAAGATTTAGGAGCTTTGAATGCCAAGATTGATTATTTCACGAAGTCTATATAGTAATGACTGGTAGAGTTGGAGAATTGCTAGTAAATCGACGATAATTTGATCTAACAACAACAGCTAGCTATGACAATGCAATTTGAAGAACTTTTGCTTATATTGAGGGGATAAGACAAGCAGCCACGCCACAACTTGAGTAGTGATGTAAGGAGTAGCAATTGCACCTTGAATCAATGGAGGGAAGGCAAGGGAGATGGATTGGCTGGCTCTAATATGGTACCCAAGTTTTCTAAGTTGGAATTTCCCACATATGATGGTACTAATAATCCCTTGATATGGATTCATACCTGAATAATTTTTTGGGAACCAAAGGATAGTTAAGGAGGAGAAGATAGGATTCAAAGCCTTTTATCTTACAAGGAAAACCTAGCTGTGGCATTTCCAGGTGGAGTAAGAAAAGTTGAGTATGACTTGGGAGGCTTTCAAAGGAAATTGCCATATAAGGTTTGGACCACTAATGAGCCTCAATCCACTAGGGGAGCTTGCTAATTTGAAGCAAATGGGAATCATGGAGGATTATCATAATGAATTTCAATCCATTTTGGCGCAAACCGTGGACTTTGAACAAAGCAACAAATTAACATATTTATTGCTAGGTTGCAGGAAGAAATTTGACTAGATGTGGAGATGCAGCAGTTGAATATTTTAGAAGCTATTATGAACATGGCTCGTGCCTTTGATAGGCAGAGAAAAAGCAACCAAACAGTTTCCATTAGGTAGCCTATTTGGAGACCGACAGTAGGGGTTCTGCGATAAGTGGTAGTCAAGAAATAGGGAGCATAACGGGTAGTTAGGTAGTGGTTTCATGTGATGGGAGTACAACCACCCCTTTCTTTAAGAGATCAAAGGTAGAGATGGAAGAATGAAAAACAAAGGCACTTTGCTTCAATTGTGATGAGTCTTTTTCAAAGGAGCACAAGTGCAAAAGGCTTTTTTTGTTAGCGGTGGATGATTCAAATGAAGAGGAAGAACTAGGCAAGGTTAGGGATTCAAAAATATCACTAAACGCCATCATAGGAATCGGGATTTCTCTGACGATATAGCTAAAGGTGTTAGTGGAAGGGAGGCCAATGTGGATATTAGTGGATTCAGGAAGCACTCACAACTTTATTAGTGTTGTAGTTGCTAAGGAACTCAACATCCCAATAATTTAGAAGCGCGATATCCAAGCATTGTCGGTAAATGGTGAGAAGGTGCCCAACTCTGGAGTATGTGAGGAGGTATTATTAAAGGTTAATAAAGAATCTTTCTCTGCTGATCTTTCTGTTATTCCTCTAGAAGGCTTTGATATGGTATTGGGGGTTAAGTGGTTGCGAAACTAGGGCCAGTTGTGTGAAATTTTTCTTCTATAACCATAAGTTTTGATCCTAGAGGACATTGAGTAAATGTTAGGGACACAAGTTAGAAAAAGGAGTAAAATTGTACCATATTCAAGGAACTCCAACACACTCGGTTGAATTGGAAAGGCATTTGGAGAACCTACATGATTACCTCCTCCATGGGGTTATGGCCATAAGATAATATTGGTCCTAGGCTTAGGACCTGATGTGGTAAGGCTATAAAGATATCCCTACCTATAGAACGACGAGATTGAGCGAAGATGGAAGGAAATGTTAAACCATGGTATCTTTAGGCCGAGCCAATCACCTTTCTCCTCTCTTATGTTGCTTATAAAGAAGCATAATGGCTCTTGACGCTTTTGTATTAACTATCAGGAGCTAAACACCAAAACAATAAAAGATAAGTTCCCTATCCCTGTAGTTGATGATTTATTAGATGAATTGCATGGGGCTCATTATTTTTCTTAGTTGGATTTGACGTCAGGTTACCACCAAATTAGAATGGATCGTACAGATGAGGAGAAAACGATATTTAGAACTCATCATAGCCATTTGAGTTTTTGGTCATGCCATTTGGCTTAACTAATGCCCCATTAACATTTCAGACTATAATGAATGAGATTTTCTAGCCACACTTGCATAAGTTTGTGCTAGTATTCTTTGATGATATATTGATCTATAATACAACTTGGATTGAACATTTGCAACATTTGTGCAATGTGTTAGACTTATTACATACTTACCAACTTCTTGTGAAGAAAACCAAGTGTGCTTTCCGGGAGGCTTAAACGGCATACTTGGGTCACATTGTCCATTGTACAGATGTGTCAGTGGATCCCTTAAAAGTGTAGGCAGTGACTGAATGGCCACAACTGCAATCTGTGATAGGTTTTTATAGATTCCTAGATCTTATAGGCTACTACTAGAAGTTATTAAGAATTATGGTGAATTAACCCCCTCCCCCCTAACAAGCTTATTTAAGAAGAACTCTTTCCATTAGAGTGAAGCTGCTGATTATTCCTTTAGACAATTAAAGAAGGCATTGTCTGCCTCCCCCATCCTACAATTGCCGAATCTGAGGAAGAATTCGTGGTAAAGTGTGATGCTTTAGGGAGGGAATTGGAGCAATTCTACAACAACAAGGCCAGCTAATTACTTTTTCCAGCCGCTGCAATGTGGAATGTCACTTTAAACTCCCAGTTTATAAAAGGGAATTGATCATGTTAGCCAAGGTTGTGCAACATTGGCGACCCTACTTATGCGGTCATCCATTCATTATCAAAATTGGTTGTTTTAGCTTGAGATACCTTTTGGAGCAGAGGTTATCCACTTCCCCTTAACAACATTTGGTAAGGAAACTAATGGGCTTTGATTTTAAAGTCGAGTATAGGGCTGACATTCTAAATTGGCCAACAGATGTACTAATTCTGTGGGGAGGATGATTTAGTAACCTTGTGGGCTATTTCTTAACCTCAACTCCAATTATTTAATGTTATCCAAGAAGAAGTTGTTGGCTCCGAGGAGCTATTGCAGCAAGCAGAAATAGGAGTAGCATGGGTAGCTTGGGCAATGCAGGAAGGCCTACTATTGTACAAAGGTCAAGTTGTTTTACAACCGCTCTCCCATAATTACTGCCATCATTTCAGATATCCATAATTCCACCCATAAAGGCTACCAAAGACACTATAGGCAGTAAAGAAAGATTTCTTTTGGCACGGAATAAGGGCAGACATTACAAAATTTGTTCAAACTTGCAGTGTTTATCAATAAAATAAATGGGAGAATCTTCACCTGATCAGTTTAATGTAACCTTTAGACATTCTCATATAGATTTGGGCAGATATCTTAATAGATTTCATTAAATGATTGCCTAAAATTAGGGGTAAGTCTATCCTTTTTATTGTAGTTGATCATTTTCTAAGATGACTCACTTCACAATTATGGTATACTACTACTACTATTGTTGCTCATGTTTTCTTTGAAAGTATTTTTCAATTGCATAGACTACCTAAATCTATTATTAGTGATCGAGATAAAGTTCTCACCAATACTTTCTAAAGGGAGTCATTTCAACTTTGTGGGACCAAGTTAGCATATTCATCAGACTATCATCCTCAAATAGATGGGAAGATGGAGTTGGGCAATAGAATAATTGAGATGCATCTATGGTGCCTTTTTGGGGGCCAACCAAGGCACTGGGTATAATGGATTACTTGGGCTGAATATTGCTACAATACCTCTTTCTATTAAACAATATAAACTACACCCTTTTGAGTGGTGTATAGACATGATCCTCCATGCCTCCTATCCTATGATCGAGGTGCTACCAAGTTGCATTCAATAGATCAAGCTTTAATGGAGTGTAATGCAGTCTTGGATGAAGTAAAGATTTGGCTTTTACAAGCTCAAGTAGAATGAAGCAATTCTATGATCAAATCACAAGGAAGTTTCATTTGAAGTTGGGATTTAGGTTTGGTTAAAGTTACAACCATATCGCTAGCTCTCCATTGTATGGCGTAGGTCACAAAAAATAGCTCCTAAATTATTTGATCCCTTTTAAATTGGCTAGTGAGTTGGCCAGGTAGCCTACTACCTTCACTTACCTCCTACTAGCAAGATCCATGACGTCTTCAATGTGTCACAACTCAAGGAGTATAGAGGGGAACCAACAACAACTCCACCCTCTTCACTGCCACTACTGGAGGGTAAACTTAGCCTAATTTCTCAAGCCATCTTACGGGAATGTCTCAACCTTAGCCTGTAGTAGTTATTGGTTCATTAGCAAAGCTTGCCTCAAGAGGAGGCTTCATGGGAATCACTTTCGGATTTCTAGCGAGCATATCCCACTGTCAAGCTTGAGGATAAACTCTTTGTCCAAGGGGGAGTAATAATGTGCAGGACACCTTTGTAGGCAAACAATATGCAAGAAAAAAAAGTGATCAATGTCAACAACAGGGGTAGATTTAGTTAAAACAGATCTAGTTACCATAAAATCACCAACATAATTTTAGTTAGCAGAAAATTGCCAACATAATTTAGTCATTTAGGCTTAGTTTCAATTTTTGAATTTAAATATCAGTTTGAATTTTAAATTCAATAGAGAATAAGTTTATTTTTTCTGATTTCATTCCTTAAAATCCTATGTATTTATGCCTATATAAAGGTCACCCTATTAAGTAATAAAGCATGTAGAAAATGATTAAATACTTTCTTAAAAGTCTATCAAGGACGACTTCCATTATTATGTCACAATAGGGTCTCATAGAAGGGAGGAATTTAAACAAGGATAAGGAGCTTGACTATCTGGTGAGTCGTCCTGTGACTAGATCCTTAGCCTGACCCATATTAGTAAGCCAATATAAAGTGGACATTATAAACACCTTTTACTTGCTCAATTGTAGTTCTATTGCAGGTTAACATAAGCAATAGGAATATTTCAAATAAATGGTTCTCTCAGGAGATACTTAAGCTAGTTTGTATTTTTTTAATACAATATCTTATAGGTCTTCTCATTAATCCCTCTTGTAAGCTTAATCTCTTTTACGAACTTCATTCTTTAATGCAATTACCTTTAATTTTTGGGGAAAAAACGATAAGATTTTGATATTCTTATCACTCTTTGTAACTAACAATTCCCTATGTGCATCTTCCACATCCATCGCTCTCATACTCTTCTTTCGTATTTATTTTTCTAGTAAGGTTATTTCTTTGTGACTAGAAAGTTACGAGTTCGAGTCACAAAAATAATTTTAGTGTGAGATACAAAACAAAAAAAGGACTGCGTATAATTGATGACCCTTTTTGAAAGATGCACTGGAGTTTGCCCTTTGCCTTAGTTTTCTTTTGATGACCCTCTTTGTAAGATGCACTAGAGTTTGCCCCTTTCCCTAGTTTTCTTTCGGAGTTACTCTTAGCTATAAAATAGAGAGGACAAACCTTTTTTTTTTCATTCCTTTTGTTTTGGTTATGATGTGGTGACTTCCGCTTGGTTTTTCAAAAAATATTTGTCAATCTCTAAATGTAGATTGAGTTAGATATAGAATTCTCTCATATTTACTTTTCTATTTTTATTTTGATTTATATTTAAAATTTTCAGCCTTTTTTTTTACAAGTTTCATAAAGATTATATTTTCCCCTTTTTATCGTATAACTCGTTTGTAAGTAATTAATGGCAAAATTTACAATTTTACTCGTTGAACAAATTACTAAGGCCGAAACAAAAAGGCTTTGGTGTATTTAATGACCAAGCCCGTCAAATGACTGTCATACAATTGAGTTCAATACGTTAGGAATTAGGAGGGCCATGATTTTTCCCGAGACAAATATGTAGTCAGATAAGTACATTCTGCAGACAATATTCGTTGTTTACTTGATTCACATCAATATTTAGCGGTAATATGATTGGTTGCAACTAACAATCTAACATGCAATTATTGTATACAGATTACTTAATCGAGATGACATATAGTAATCATACAGAGCCCATTATCTCTACATAGTTACTTACCATGGAATCTCGTTGAGTTAACAATGTGAAACTAAAGTTGTTGTAGGGCTGTTGGCTACCGATAAACAAAGCTTTAGTTGGGAAAATAGAATAACAATGCATGCAGTTTGGTAAATCAGTGCCAGTGAGCTTTGAGAGGACGATAAATGATGCAAGAACCGGTGAGCACATTCACATTGATAATTAGTTTTTCCTTCTTTATAGCAATCCAGGAAGCAACAAATATTATGCCACTTGGTGGATGATTGTGACCAAAAGTGGACGACTGTTAGATGCAGATAAAAATCGTATGTATAGCATTAGAAATTGCAGAACCCTCATGGACGTGTCAGAATTATTTATAAATGCACACAACCCCCTCATGAATCTGTCAGAATTCTTTATAAATGTTTTCCTGCCTCCTCCTCCTCCCTAACAACCCTATCTAAAAAATCGTTATAAATTAAACAACAATTTAATTAAAACATGAAAATAGATCTCCAGCAAACTTAGTGTCATACACGAACCAACTGAAGTATGTACAGCTGAAAGTGTTGATGAAGAAGAAAACTTTAAACCTCATTTACTGATCGATCATAGTATTTTATTTGTTTATATGCCCAATGCTAATAAGGACTTGGAGCTAGTTTTGAAAATGTAAACTTTGATAATGGATCCCAAACTCATCGGTAGTCTATCACAGTTTTACTTGCTAAGTTTCTCCAATGGGATTCGAGACTCATTAAATAATGGGCAAACGAGTTTTAGCAATAGCAACCAAAGGAAGATGATAAAAATAGTTGACAAGAACCTTGGACTTGCTTTCCCACCAACCTGGAAAAGGACAAACTGGGTTGACCCCAATAGTTTTGTTTAGTAACAAAAATTTACATACAGGACCATCTGTTTATAATGCATCCAATTTCGAACTTGTGCAGCTAATTTCTATCAACCATTTTGGGGTTTCTACATGGAGAAATTACAGTTGTTGGCTGGTAGCTTGGAGTTGTGGACGGTCCTAAAAGGGGATTGAGTGGTCCTGCAGTCCTGCTCTGCAGAAATTTAAAAAAAGAAGAAAAGAAAGCTGAAAAGTGGACTAAGCAAAACATCAACTAACCTCCAAGGTCGGTTGGTGCCCAATGCATTTGGACCACTTCGGTTTGAGACTCGCCTGCACATGCACATCAAAATAAAAAGTTCTTACCTAGTTTCGCAGTTTCATTTTCCCTATTTAATTCAAAGCTGTGTCGTATTTCTCACTATAATGGGACTCTCCAAGTTCTTTCTAATCAATAAATTATGAAAAACATACCATAATTCACCAACTGTACATTTTGTGAAGACAAAATATACCTACACCATTTAATTGGTAAGTCTATGAAAATCAATTTTAACAAGTTTTAGTTAGTCGTCATCTTAAGTTGTATACTTGACCGCCAGCTTGTCTTCTGCCTGACTAAAATTCGAAGCAGATTACTTAGACCAGTGCTACACACAAACCCTTTATTTCACCATGGAAAATGTATTCAAGTTTGAAATATTATGGGCCGCCAGATTCTTATAACACCTTTAGCTTCGTTAGATTTCATTTTTTTCGTAATATAAACCAACACTAGCTTCCAAATTGGATGTTTTATTGGCTTTGAGATTACGAAAAGTGTTTTGAAGTCCTATCAAATTAATAATTATAATGTAAAGTATACTAATTATCTAATATATGTTTTTTTTGTTAAATCATCCGATATCCGACGTCACATGGGCAATCAATTAATTCGGATTCGAGCCAGGTTGAACCCTTGCGGACAGCAAAGCTCTCCCTCACAAGTTTCACCTTAAGAATCTATACGAAGCTTTGATATTAAACCAAACATGAAACTACTTATTGAGATCATTCTTTTTGTTATCTTTACTTACAGTTGGGAAAGCATAAAAAGGAAAAGGAGACGATCGTATAGAAAGTAAGCGTTAAAACAAACAAAACAGTTCTTCAAACGTTGCGTGGGGAAAGAGTCACTTGGTTTATATTAATAGAATATATGATATCATATGATGCCTAATATAAAAACAGTTCAATAATTGGATTGTCAATAATCTCAATATTAAAACAAGACAACGCTGCTCAAGAAGGTGATGGAGGATGGTAAATTAATAATAAGGTAAAAGACTAGCGGAATAACATATACAGCGAGAGCGAGACAGAAACAACAAAGCCAGGCCGTTGATGTTCTCCACCGATGCAAAACTATGAGACAACCCACTTTTTCTTTCATTTCCAATTCCGGGTAATGCTGCTAATTCTTGTTTTTCCTGTTCCCTTTTCTTTTCTTTTTTTTTCCCCTGCTTCTGTCCATCCAATTTGTTTTGGGTCTTCGAGCGCGTTTCGGATTTTGTTTGTCCGAATTCGTGTTGTGTCACTGCTCCTTGCTGGAAAATTTCGACTGGGTGCCTTCTGTTTTTCTCGTAAGTGTTGTGAATGTCCATATCCATGTTTGTGTTTTTTTTTTTTCTATTTTATTTGGCTTTGGTTTTTGAATTTGGTGGGGTGTTTTTGGTCTTATTTTTGCGGGGAACCTTCGATGGGGTTTTTGTCTTGTTTTGATGTTAGTCTTCTTTAATTGGGCTGCGCTTGGTGGTTTAATCTAATGCCAAAGGTGGATTTTGGTGAAATCTAGATTGTGAGTTTTGTCTAACTGTGGACATTGGGTTCAAATATTTGAACGAGGTTTGTGTTCTTTAACTTCCTTTTATCTCATTTTCTGTCCTGCTTTTATCGACATTGTAAATGTCAAAGGTAGTTCTTGTTCTGATTCAGATTTGAATTATTAATCTATATTTTTTTTTACTGAAGTTTTTTCTTTCCTTTGCCGTCTGGGTTCCCTTATTTGATCGCTTTGCTTGTTCATGTGTATAAAACGGCGTTCTAGTTGTGGTTTTGGCTTTTGTTTTATGGGAATTTCTGAATTGGTTAGAAATTTTGAAGAAGTTTATCTTTCCTTACCTTTTTCTTTCCTGTGTATATCTCAATCTCCGTTAGTTGCTGGACTGATTAGGTACTAGAGAGTTTCTCCCTTGCAGAATTCAGTCTTGTTTTTATTTGCTTAAAGATGGAGATGCACTTTTATGAATGATGCTGGAGGAATTAGACACGTTGAATTTTTTTTAGGGTATTTTTTTCAACAGCTTGCAACTCCATCTAAACCCAAGCATATCTTCCACTCTACTCATTCTTTTTACAGCTTTGCATTTTCTTTTGTGGATGGAATTTTTTTTAAAATTTTATCTTTGCTATTATTGTTCAGTTTCTATTGTTTCTGTATTAATTTGACAGATGCGGTGAATGGGTATGATAATGTTAAGGTGTCATACACCATAATATTACTAGAACTCCATTATATCCATTGCATATTGCTAATCTTAAACAAAAATCTTGCTGTTGTGCTTTCTTCTTGGATGGGCACTTTATTTATCTTTGGTTCTGAGGAGCTACATTGTTATGCAGTAGTGTGTATATCTCTGGAAGTTAGGTGCATATTTTGGATATAGAGCAGTAAAATCAAAGGGATAACTTGTTGTTGTTGCTAAAAGTGGCATGGATGGGGTATGTATGTATGGTGATTCCTTGGGATGTTGCAATTAGTGGGAAGCTTTACTGTTAATTGGTTCATGTCCTGTTGGTTGTCAACAACAAATAGCAGCGGCAGTATGTCGTACTGATTCTAGGGTGCCCAAGTTTTCTAACTTTAAGTAGATCGATAGGGGGATGCATCTGATTCAGAAACTGGGCCTTTGTGTTTTATGAATTGCATAATTTTGTCATCTTAAAAAACTGATATTTGTGCACATTTCGCAGGCAAATTGTTTTTGAAACCTTTTGATGGTAGACAACAGTTGTGGATTTATACAGCAAGAAAGTTCCAAGTTTGAATTAGCAATGGCACCTGGGGGAAATGTATGCAAAGATGTTCATGATTCCCATCCTACTGTCTCAGGCTATGACATTTCAACAACAAAGGCAGAGTCTAATGCTATACAATCAAAAGGTTCCGCTGGTTTGGCTGGAAAGCATGGAGTTTACTCAAATAATGGTGTGCATGAACTCCTTGAGTGCCCTGTCTGCACAAATTTAATGTACCCGCCAATTCACCAGGTCCTCTCTTAATTTTCCTTTGTTCTTATTCACTTGTCATTTATTGTTCACTTCCTTTAAATTTGTATGCAAGATTTATCAAACTTGCCAAGTGCCCTTCTATCTTTACTTTTTAGAATTATTATAACATTTTCTAGTCAATGATCATATGGGGTTTATTATGAGTAGTTTAAGTGAATGTAGAAGTGGTAGAGTAATGCTGGGGAAGCAAAGGTTGCAGTTTGTGGTCTTTCTCTTGCCTATTATGGTTTAATTGAACACCATTATGATAACCTGTGAAATGTTTGTAAATTCTGTATACATGTTCATATATAGTGCATCATTTTTCTCTCACAAGTTGTCATATGCCCTTACCATTTGTTGGGTTTATGAAGATGCTAGAGCAAGTATTGCCTTGAATATTTGTTATAAAACGGATGTTTTAGAAGGAAGTATATTTCTTGGTTACATCACCTGAATGAATCACCAATTGCTATTCCACCAGAACTTTTTCAACTGAAATAGTATGCTTTTGCTTTTTCATACTTCTTTTGTTCGTGAGAAATTGAGGCAATTTATCATTTTGTTGTTTGAAGTCCTAAATGCTCTGTTGATCATGAACATAGATACAGTGGCCAAAACTGTTTACCAATGGGCTATGAACAAGCAATTGTGGTTAAGAGTTCTTGGGAAAGTTGATGTTTAGTGGTGGTGTCATTTTGGGAAAATGTGTGACAGTCGTATGTCATAGTAAGTTCAAAATATGGACATTTTGAATTTCTTTAAGAACTTGACAGGGTTCAGATACAGAATCTCGGGGAGATGAGTAGTTGTACTCACAGTACAACCTGAGTGGTTGATCAGCCAAGTCTGATTGAGTAGCTTGAGAGATTTTACATCTCAGATGAAGCCCTTATTTTTCTTCTGCTTATTAGTATTCATCAAATTGTTGAATTTTCTGGCTGAGTCTCCTAACCTTCTTGTGTTTCCTACTGTTCTTTGTAGTGTCCAAATGGCCACACTTTATGTTCAAACTGCAAGATTAGAGTGCACAACTGTTGCCCTACTTGCCGATATGATCTTGGAAACATAAGGTGTTTGGCGTTGGAGAAAGTTGCAGAATCATTGGAATTGCCTTGCAAATATCAGAACTTAGGATGCCATGATATTTTTCCATATTACAGCAAGCTCAAACATGAGCAACACTGTCGATTCCGCCCTTATAATTGTCCCTATGCTGGGTCTGAGTGTTCTGTTACTGGTGATATTCAGACCCTTGTTACACACCTGAAGGATGACCACAAAGTTGACATGCATGATGGGTGTACCTTTAACCATCGTTACGTAAAATCAAATCCTCATGAGGTTGAAAATGCCACTTGGATGCTCACTGTAAGTTCTTATGTGGTACAGGAAAAAGTTACCGATAGTGATTTTGTCTGAATGCCTTTATGTGGATCTTCAAACATGAACTCATTGTGCCCTACTTATGATTGGACAAAAACTACCCTAACCAAGTATGAAAAAATGTCAATTTTATTTTATTTAACTAATACGAAACATAACCTGCTTAAAGAGTGACCGTTAACAATTTATTTGTACATGGATATGTGTATGTGAGGCAAACTTCTTTCTGTTATACGTGACTAGTGACAGCACATCCCATGCTTTCATTAACTTCCCTTTTCTGGTTTAGGATAGCAATTGTTTTCTGTTGGGTATGGGATAAATGGTGAAGGAAGAAATGGTCAAGCATTTAAAACTGGGTTTAAACACAACTTTTACCCAGCTGAATGTATGTGTCTTTAGATCACACTTGGTATTGCTGTGATAGGGCTTACATAAATGTTGTGAGAATTATTTAATGTGATTCTTCTACTTTCACAAAAGGCTGTAGTAATGTACTATTAACCATAAGCCATCTTTTCCTGATCTGTTGGAAATTTTAATATAACAACAATTTTCTTTTGTCATTGTTTTGTCGAGTGAGATATTAGTTGCTTTTGTTATCTAAAACTAAAATATGTGAAATGTTGCAGGTCTTCAACTGTTTTGGAAGACAGTTCTGCTTGCATTTTGAGGCTTTTCAGTTGGGAATGGCACCAGTTTACATGGCCTTCTTGCGGTTTATGGGTGATGACAATGAAGCAAAGAAGTTTAGTTACAGCTTAGAAGTTGGTGGGAATGGCCGGAAGCTCATATGGCAAGGAATTCCCAGGAGCATTCGTGACAGTCACAAGAAAGTTCGTGACAGTCAGGATGGACTTATTATTCAGAGGAATTTGGCACTTTATTTTTCTGGTGGGGACAGGCAAGAACTGAAATTGAGGGTTACTGGCCGTATATGGAAAGAAGAATGAAACATGGAAACATGATCTTGATGATGGCTGTATTGAGGTGGTTGTATAGTTTGCAAAATTTATGGAACATTTGAGTTTCTCTGTGTGGCCAAAGGATGAAGCTGTAGTTATCGGATGTATCTTTTCTTTTCTTTTTCTTTTTTTGGTTAAACATGATGTTTGTGATAAGAATGGTCCTCTGTAATTTTTTTCCAGCTCACAGCCACAGTGGTCAGATTCCAGATGAGCTTGCTGGAGTCAGGAAACTCAATGTTAAATTCTATGTCTAGGAGATCTATGCAGCTAAATGGTTGTCTTACTGAACTTATGAATTTATATATTTGTGCTTTTTATGTATCAAGCGCAAAGATTTCAATGAGCAAAACATAGACCATAATTCTCTTGCTTCGAGCATTCAATGATGTAAATTCTGGCTTCTGCTTTCATCTGTCACAGTAAAGTGCTGAAATGCAGCTTCAGTAAACAGGAACAGAAAGCAACTACGAATAGGCTTGGATCATACACCTTGGTTGCAAGAGTTTCTTTCTTTCTTCCTTTTTTCCTTGAAGTGGCCCAAAATCATTAGAACAATCAACCAAGTAGCTAAACATTTGCTTATTCATTCTCAACGTATTATGAAAATTTTAAAATTTTATTGAATTAATAAGATTAAAGCACAGATTTCTCGAGAGATAAAATAAAACTCTCCTGCAATAAACACAATAGAAAACGACATCAAGTGAGTGCCGCATCTACCAAACATAAACAACAAAATGGCAACGTTGTGCTGTGGCTAAGAGAGAGACTAATACGGTGGCATTTTGTAAAAACCCGCACCATATGAGAGAAGTGTCTTCAGATGTTTCTCAATTAGGGCGATGGACTATCCTCAATGATGCCCGTTGAGAAGAATAATTTTTTAAAAAAATAATGGTATTTGCTTTAAAATTAGTGTCTCGTCATTTGCAAATTACTTGTTTTATTTTAACCAATTTTGAAGACAATAACTGGTTAGGAACATATATACTTTGAGACTTGTAAATGTTACTTTAGATTAAGTTCATCACCTAGTTTTGACAACTTATTTAATGCGCGCTTAAGGAATAGCATCTAAAAGTTTTACCAACATAAAAAAATATAAAATTTTTAATTTTTTAAAACTTATGTATATTATATGAACGAATAAGATTCTACAAATTTGTAGGATAATATATGTTTTATTTTATAACAACGAAGTTATAAAATAAGAAAATACATAAAATATACCTCATATTGAATTAAAAATATTTTTCATTCTTTCTCAAATTTATAAATAAAAATATTTAATCATAAAATATTCTCCGTCTCCAAAAACAAAACACATAAACAACTTCCAAAAATACCCCTCTCCCCACATAAGCAAATTTTTATTCTTAATTATATTATTAAACTCATTATCATCAATAATAATAATAATAATAATATTATTATTATTATTATTATTATTACTATTATAAATTTTGAACTTATTATTATTATTATTTATTGTTATTTATTTATTTATTATTATTATTATTTAATTTTATTATATGAAATTAATTTTCTTATTATTATTATCATCATCATCATCATTATTATTTTATTATTATTAATAAGTATTGTTATTATTATTATTAATTATTATTATAAATTTTCTACTTATTATTATTCTTATTCTTAATAATATTGTTAATATTCTTATTTTTATTAATTTTATTATACGAAATTAATTCTCTTATTA
>JAOSBK010000005.1:38228364-38238898 GCA_027568895.1 Erythroxylum shatona | reverse complement strand
GTCAACCCAACCGTCCAAAAATTGGTTGAGGTCACCTTCGGTTCACCGACGGACATTACTCCGTTGCTAAATTTCACCGACGGGATCTCACTTAACCTCTTCCGTCGTTAAATTGATGCTGACAACAAGTTACCGTCGGCAAAATACCGACATAATTTGACGGTCGGTAATTTTAACTACGACACATTTACCGACCGATTTCTCGAGCACCAAATTCCATCGGTGATGAAATTTACCGACAAAAATATCTCATTTACAGATGGAAAATTTTGTTAGTAAATTGATTATTTCTTGTAGTGTAATAAGAATTCGATACACAATAATATGAAAATATAACTAAAGTGACATAATCCAAACCAAGTTCCTTATATCTGTCATCTTTATAAAAGTATCCTTATAAAGTGGAGAATCATGTAAAGCCTTCACAGCTTTTCCATATTGCACATCATCAACACTCACTTCATCTAAGGAATTTAGTCATTCTATCATTATGTTAGACTCTTAAGATTTATTCTCTGCTGTGGATGATGTTTCACCCAGTTTTTTCTCACGTAAATCATTCTTATTTTTTGATTGTTTACCAACTATAAGTAAGACTTCTTCTACAATGTTAGAATGTGTCTTCTTTACCTTTTTATTCTTAGGAGATTTCTTTCTCTTAGATGGAGAACTTTTATCTTGATCTTCTTTTTCATTATACAAGTAATCTTTATCAACTCCATTTCCATGTTCCTCTTCTGTATTACTTGATGGAGATTTAGTTGATGGATGTTCATGCACACCAATTCCAATAATATCTCAAAAAATATGATACAAGTCTAAAAATTCCTTACGTCCTTTTTTCTTGAATCTGTGAGCTATTTTATGCACTTATAATGATGAAAAACGAATATGATAATGAATATTATATAATATGATGTATTAATAAAACAAAAGACATATTTTACCTTAAATAGATTTTCCCAACATTCATGTATAGCATTAACTTCACCAGTAAAGGAGTTATAGTCGATTCCTGTTTCTTTGAGTAGGTTCTTAAAATTCTTCAATCTAGCCCTTAATCTATTGTACTTATTCTTCAATTGAATATTAGTATACTCCTTATTGAATTTTGTTTGAAGCCTTGCCTTAATATTCTTCCAACCAGATTTTAAAAAGTTAGTAGTCGTTCGATTTCCCTTCTTAACTTCTTCAACAATCAAGGACATTAAATACATCTCTATAGTATCATTCCACACTCCATCTTTTTCATTTATTTCCATAAATTCACTTGAATTGTTCATATTGCTCAAACCTTCCATCAATAAATGTAAATATATATACGTGATATCAATTACTAAAATTTCTACAAAGTATTAAATGTTAAACATGGTTCAAAATAATCATGAGACAAATATAATAACTTCTGCAAAATATTAAATACTAAATATAGTTCAAAATAAAAACAACCAAATCCACAAAGTTACAAATATGGAAGATATAATTAAATGTAGCTATAGAAGATATAACCAAAAGCTTTGTATGACAACATGTATTAATCAACAGCAGTAATACCTTCTTTATATGGAAAAATAGTTTCCTTGCTAACCTATTTTTCTACTAGTAATTAGGTATATATATCATGTTGCGGTTATATGATGTTGTTATAAGTAGAAACTAGACAAAGGGTGATGAATGCCCGGTGTGTGATGGAGGAACACAAATGGGGAAGATGATAGTTGATGGGGAAGGTAAAATTGTTTCCTCACAAGCAAAGTCAGACAAGTTTCGTGACAGTCCTTGGGAGAAATACCATGTTTGCAAATGGAGAAATACTTCAAAATGTCACAAGACAAATACGGGATCCAAAAACTAATCGAGGCTTCAAAGAAGTTAGATTTCTTCAATAAGTAACCACCCTTTGCACCCTAGTAAGAGGTTAAAGATAAACCATTATAGGAGTTTGGAAGCAATAAAGCATGGCGTGGATGTTATGATGGAAAATGCTCAATCTTATTTTGTGAGAAAAGCTGAGCTATCTACAAGCTACTGGACTATTAGTCCAGAAACTACTAGACATTAATGCAGAATCTACTACTTTTAAGTCCAGAAGCTACTAAGCTTAGCAACTACTGGACCACTGAACTTATCAGAGGCATAATACAAAAGACATATTTAATTATACTACAGTAACATGTGTATGTTACTGTAGTATAACTCTCGCTGCTCTTTTGTGTGAACACTGGAACATGAGAAGAAGGTGGTTTTGTTATTGTAAATAATGCAATAAGAGACAAAAAAGACTTGGTGATAAAAAAATCCTAGAATAGGAGAAGAAGGTGGTTTTGTCGTTACAATAAGAGCTAAACGATGCAATAAGAGACAAAAAATACTGTCTTTTTTAAGACCAAAGCCTGACTTTTGGTTATAATTTAGGGCTTTTGGTTATAACTCGAGAGAGTAACCAACCTTAGGATAGTCCAGGACCAATAATCTGACATTTCATAATTAATTAGGTTAGTGTTGAAGATAGATAAAAATTTTCTCTTTCTCTCATTTGGTAATTCCTCAGGTTGATTCTTAGTATGTGTGTTGCAATTTGTTGATTTTTTAATATTTCATGATTAATTCTTGAGTTGAATTGGTTAATTGATTGAATTGTGTTATTGTTTTAGCTTAGTTATAGTTGAATTTTTGTAATTTGTTTCGATCTTAGAGTTTAGGATTATATTAACCCTCCTCATAGGATCGACACCTTAGATACTACGTGAATGATCCTTACGCTTGTGAAATATCAAGTTTAAAATATTAAAATTACACATATCAAAAAATCACGATCAAAATTCATGTTTATACTACTTATATGTGATTGTAAGGGATATAATAATATGTACATAATTGGTTGCTTATACTTCATAAATGGGTAAGGGTTAATGTCAAGTGTTACAACCTCCCAATACGAACACAACAATAACACAAGCATCTCAAAGTACACCTACTAATACAACTCAACCTAGGAGAAGGATCAAACTAATCGTTAAAAGATCTACTACTAAGAAATCTTCATAGTTGGTGAGTATTACTTCATTACCTAATTCAAACATATATATGTACTGATCTTGAATCGTTCGACAAATACTGCATCTTGTTATATAGTCTTGCTTTAGTCATGGCTAGTTTAATGTATTTATTAATTTTTTGGAGCTCAGTGGATATGAAGTAAGTTGTTGAATGATTATGTTTTAGTTTTTGTATGACATTTCATTGACAAGTTTCTTTTGCTCTTTTCGTTTGTATGTTTTCGTTGACAAGTTTTTGTATGACATTTCGTTGACAAAAACAAGTTTCCTTTGTTTTTGTATGTGTGTGGTCTTGATGACATCTCTTTTAAGCTGAATCATACTTCTAAATTTCTGCTAGTTACTAATTATGTAAGGATAGTATGAGTGATCAAACACTACAGAAGTCCTTGGATTAAACCTTTAGAGTTGAAGCTGATTGCACACCGATCTATCTGAGAAAGTTGGAAGGAAGAGACATGGTTATGAATTTAGAGCTTTAGAAGTTTGTAGAATAATGTTAGTTTATGTAACCTATTTATTTTATTGTTTGATCTTACTTTGTTATTTACTCTTCAAAAATGATATTGACTTAGTTTTTAAATTTGGATATTTACTGTTAGAGATTCTAGACGAAAATTTTATCTAAATATTTGGTTGCTTTTGTAACCATAGTTATTGAAAGCTTTTTAACAATTTAATTTGGTTTATTTTGAACTTATTAAACTAATTATGCAACATAACATAACAAAATGAACATATGAGACGAAAATTTTATCTAAAAATTTGTTTGCTTTTGTAACCATAGTTATCGAAAACTTTTTCACAATTTAATTTGGTTTATTATGAACTTATTAAACTAATTATGAAACATAACATAACAAAATGAACATATAACCATCCTGTAATAGTTACTAAATATAAAATATTTATCTTCATAAAAATAATATTTTATTATCAAATATCTTAGAGCCAAGACATCCATTTACAAATAGCCAAGTTTGTAGGAATCATTTCACTTTCAAAAGATTAGTCTTTATTACCAAATTATCCATAATTATGTACCAACCTAATCAAATTAAATTAGCAAAAAGGAAAGCGAACATGCTTCAGATAATGCATGTTCCTTTATGTTTCTCTTCCATCATTCTTATCCAAATTTAATGCATAACTTTTTGCAACTTTTGTCTACAATATTCTTAAGTTGGAATAAGTATCCTTTAACCTTATAAAACAATCTGGAGCATACAAAAAGAGTACCAAGAAAAGATGTTATTTGCAATCAAATATACTCTTGATCCTAAAGCAACATGTTATTCAATGGAAAATATTGAACATCAAAAGGCTCATTGTTGCTCAAGTTCAATATTGGTGAAAGGCATTGGAATGTAATTATCCAATCTGGTATATGCTAGGTTTGGCATGCTAACAAAATGAAACAAAAATTTAAAATTAAAATTAGTAGAAACTCTACATTTTGGCCTCACCTTCTCTATTGATGGTGACTTAGACACATATTCTCACAGTAAAGTCAATCTCACAATAAAGTCATGGTTAAAATAGAAAATTGCAGTTACTTCTACAACGTAAAACCTTAGAATAATTGCAGTTTCCTTAACAATATCAAAAGCTTACAAGTGAATATTAAAATAGTAGACGATTGAATAAAAGATAAAAAAAAGTCACAATAAACATAGTAATTACATTTTCTCTTCTAACTATTTCAATGTCTACTTTTTTTTTTGTCCTTACATATGACGATCAAGCTATGAAATCGCATGGGTTTACAAAATAAAGATATAATCACAAATATTAGGACTTATGTCAAATTTGCATTATGCACACGAACTTTTACACATACTACTTTTTGCAAACAACAATTTATCTTTTGAACAAGACTCTTACGCCAATGCACAGATTTTGTTTGACATATTTTACCACGAAAATAAACTTTCATCTCTTTCACAAATACCAAATACCTACAAGAGACCTTCAATTTAAATATTTATTAACATTAATTTGTACTATTTTCATTGTTACAAACAATAATTGAACTACTTACTTTCGTATAAAGGCATTCATAAAAATATTGATCAATGTTAGGCTTAGCTTTTGAAATTCGTAACTTCATGAAGGCATTACAATTGGGGCAATTAATATTCAACATCTATATTATATATAGAATTATCAATATTAATTATATTTAAATCCAATTAAATTATTACATATAACAAATAATATATATTACAGTTATTTTACCGTTGAACATAATGCTTTCTCTTCACAAAATTGAGAATATATCCTTTCGATTTCTGCTACACTATCAAAAGAACAATAAATAGAATCTTTGAATCCATTAAAAACACCTTGACACTCTTCCCATGTGAAATATATACCAAGTGCATGCCCAACAAAAACTACATATACTTTATTTTTGCCTATAAATGGTTATCCTGTTACAATATCATCATACAAATATTTAATTACTACCTTAAATGCAACACTATTATGATTTCTTTTCATAAATTCACCCAAAAAAGAATTAAATTTCCAAAATGTTAGCATAATATCCCCAATATTAACATTTTAGCTATACTACAATTGCATTTACAAAACGAAAGAGAGGAAGCTTCTTCCCTGCAAATTAGGATGAAGTATCACAAAATTGACTATTTAGGCTATGGGCTATGTAATGTTCAGTAATTACAAAATGTATATATTCTGCATACAACATAAAACAAAGTATGAATCGACCATCATGCATTCAGTGTAGCTTCTTTTTTTTATTCGACTTATATTTCATACTAAAAACTCAATGTGTCTTAGTTATTCAAGGTTTTTTTTCTCTTCAATTTGCTATGTACATATACAAGTCAGTCCTCCTTTTCAATAACAAACAAATCGTACCTTACCACAATCCAATTTGAAACCCTAGTATCCTAGCATAATACAAGTCAATTTTTTGGAAGCACAAATCTAATTTGAAACTCTATTACAACAAATTGGATTTTTAGCACAATACAAATTCAATGTCTTGAAGCAAAAGTCATTTTCGGCAAGATGAAATGCAAGTCAAGCAGCATGCATTTAGTTACTCTAGTCGGAGTGGAAAGAAGAATAGAGAGAGAGGACCAATCATACCCTAGTAGGCGCCACAAGAAGTTTGGCGACTGCTTTTTCAATTTTACCCGACGAAGAAATCAGAGAGATAGAAGAAGCGCCAATGCACGAAATCACGCATGATAGAAGAAAAACCAACACACAATAGAAGAAGCACCAACTTTAGGGGATTTGGGAGATTTTAGGTCACAGAGTATCTAGCGTTGCGCGACAGAGAAGAGAGGCAGAAGTTTTTTTATCTGATTTTAGTTGAAACGATGTCGTTTTACTATCAAAACTAAACAACATCGTTTCGCTAATCAGGTAATCTATACCTAAACTAGCTGTCGTGTCTAATTAGGGAGGAGTGTCGACACGTGGCAGTGTCATGTTAGCAAAGATAACAGTGAGACTAACGTCGGGTTAGAATTGGAAAAAAAATTGAAAGTTTGGACATTTTATTGCTATTTTTTAAAATTCAAGCTATTAAATTGAAGAAACTTTGAGCTTTTTTAAGTAATTAACCCTGGAATTATTAGTTTTTATACTATTTTTATTAATCAATATGATATGATATCCAACAATTTTTCCTGAGGCCAAACAAAACGATCAATGTTATATACAAGAATTTTCCAAGTAACTGTAACCCACCCACAGTACAGAAAAATTGTAGTAAATTAGTTGATTTAAACTAGGATTAGGAGTCATCCCTTTTTGTTACTTGAACAGGTAAGGAGTAATATTCATTTTATTAAGTGTATAATACAATCAAAATGACATAAATATAGAACAAAACACATTCCTTGTAAAATAGGAAATGTCAAGTTCTACGTAGTTAGATATATGGCTGCACCATGATAATTTCAGTAAAGCACAACAAGGAGTCCTTAATTCTTTACTTTATATTGTATCTTTTTTGGGTAAATGACACAAATTATTTTTATAGTTTAATTTATTTTTAAGTGAAAAAAGTATTTATAATATGAAAAACTGTAAAAAGGAAATTTATATTAGAAATCTTTCTGATTATATTAATGAAAATTGTGACTGCTGCTCAGATTATGTTAAAAATAATAATATAATATATTGATTAAAATAATTTTAAAGAATAAAAAGTTTTCTCCAAATAATTTTTAAATATCGTAGTATTTATGTCATTGAACACATTAATTGAAGAGTGTTGTTGTGGAAACGATAATATGAAAACATTGAAGATGCACAAATTTTATTACGGCCTCTCTAATTTCATTTTGGTTGGATTTTGATTCTTTTCAAAAGGTTCAGAGTTAAATTTTCAGTGCTATAGTCATGCAGTTAAAATTCCCAACATTTTTCTTAAGTTTAATACAAATGGGGACTTTTAGGTGAATACAAACTCTCACTTACATACATATTATATTAGGGATCAAATATATGAGTGACAATCTTTTACCTAAAATAATATTTAAATTGACAAGATTTTCAATCAAGATATTGTGAAAAAGGTCTGAATAGTAACTACCACACGGACCCTAATATGAGTCCATGAAAATAAACGTTTAACATTAATCTATGATTGATATTATCTTTAACATCAACAGATTTTAATTTACAAACTTCAATTAAGTGGGATTGAACTTGAAATCAAAGTTACCCCCTAATTATTTCCCTCGGAAATAGAAAATCGTCTGATATCAAAGTTTCAAAAGCAAAATCATTTGATTTTGATGAATTTTTAAAGCTAACGAAACCCAACTAACCCACTTTTTTGTCCCATATAAAGTATCGTGCAGTATTTATTATTAGGAGCAACTTTTTGGGTAAACTACCGGTATCCGAATTTATTGGGCTGACTAATCCGGTTCGAGACGTAGTCACAGTTAAGGCTCCTTACTTCTCCCCGCGGGTGTGTTTAGTAAGGATCGAACCCAAGAGCTCTTCCCACAAACTTAGCCTGCGCAGCCAATATGAGTGACAGCGAAATTTGGGTTATCCTAATTTCTCCTATAGCTAATCTAATATTACTCTTCGGACCCAACTTAAAATAATTAAGATGGTTCGTTTCTCTACTAAATCAAACTTTATTTTTGTTGGTAAAGGTAGTTTACAGTTAAACCCAAATCACAATCTCAATGAGCTTGTACGCCAAATAATTGGTTTCAAGACTAACTATATTATTGGAAACAGATTGCCTGCCTGAATTTAGAACATAGTTGTTTTGTTATTTACTAAAGAACAACCTAATTCTTCGTTGGTCTCCAATAATACACGCATTAGGAGTAAAGTAGCACATCTAAACTGAACAAAATAGTGAAATCATAGAGCACCGACAAAATACTAAACACATATTCGGAGCTCATAGTGAGTCCACGCAGGTTATGTAGGGTTCTCTATCATTTATTTTGGTTTGACATCTTTGGCACAGACTCCGTACTCGTTATGAAATGAATATTTGTCCACCTCAAGAATACTTTTTGCGACAAGACTTGAAGACTTTTCTATGGCTACCTTTCAACAAAGTTTAAAAAAATATATGAAATCTAATTTCAAATAAATTAAAAGGTTTCCATACATGTACTTAACCTGTTAACAACTACTCCATTCTATACGATGGTAGGTAAAAGACTATTCAATTAGGTTAAGGTAGCTAACTCTAATCTTGATCCATCCATGTGAGGGCATTTATTGCATTTAAAAAATATTAGTATTCAATGTTAACCACTCCGTATTTAGGAGTTTATTGTGTTAGAATATTTGATTTAGATATTTAGGGAAAATATTCCATATCATGTTTGTAACCTTTTTTCCTCCGTACACTTTGCTTTTGCTAAAGCTTGAAAAGTCTGCGTGCAATCTGAGAACTTCTTTAAACCAGAGGAGTCTTCTTAACACCTTAATCAATAATAAATTTAAATTAGTAACTCTCAAGTAAAAGGAGTATTAATCAACAACATTGAATAAAAATAAGTCCCTTTCTTGACTACATGAAGGCGACTATCAATTAGTTTAGTAAGTGCCAGTCAAAATGCAGAAGGTGATGTTGATTCAAATTTTATTGTATAAGAAAATGCGACTAGACACCATTTTAATTTATTGCATAATCTTCGATTTCCCATAATCAAAATGTACATATATTAAGATGAGTAATTTCATAGAGCTTCGTGGCAAATTGCGTAAGATTTTATCGTGGCTAATAAGGTTCCTTTTTAAAAGTTTAAACTAGAGGATAATCCATCCCCAAGGATAAAAACACTGATAAACACAAAAACAATAATGATTCCCAAAATCTTTCATGATTGATTCAGCCAACGTTAAATTAAATAATACAAGACATGAACATCCAAAAGCGAATGCTTCCTTTCAAATTCTTATCGTTTTTCTTTCTTACATATAATTACTTAAACTTCTCTTTTGATTCTTAATGGATAGTAACTTTTTGAATGCCTCCTAGTTTGGTTTTCTAAAAACAAAAATGTAGTTTGACACGATATCATGGAATTCTAGGGGAAACAAGACGTTAAATCCTTAAATATCGGAGCATTTCTCAACGACCTTCATGATGCGCCTTAAGAGGAAGGTTATTTGGATTACATACATGAGAGAAGCATGTGAAAATATTAAGGCAAACATGAACGAGTGACATCGGACTTAGTACAAAGTTTGGTAGAGTCTCAGACTTTGTAGAGATTGACTCGATCCAGCTAAGAACATGATGGATTAAAGACTTGGCCCATGCTCGAATGAATGGACTACAACTAACGAACTTGTTGTGAAAAGCATTTGATAAATCAGTGTGCTATATGTGCTTCGACAAGATCATACTACATCATCAATAGATAGAGATCGTAGGAAAATCTTGGACAATGTGGCGACAACTAGGAGTTAGAGTTGCAGGGACTCAATATTTGAAGATAGTGGAGATCTTCGATAATAAAGATGCTTCTTTGAATGTAAATCTTGTAGATTCTATCTTATAAGTTAGAGTCTGAATAAAGGTGTCGTCTAATTATTCCACGTGATATAATCTGATAAAGATAGATGTAATCTTAGGTAGTTCAATTTAAGTGGTATTCTGAATATAAATTGACTTCTAAGTTAAAGTGTCTATATATAGCTCATTCAAGTTTTGCTCTCCTCATTTAGTCAAATTCTTTATTTTTAGAGAAAGTAATAAAAATATTAATTTTACTGCATCTCTCTTGTTTCCTAGTTACCTTTATTTTCTTATTACTTTCGTAACAGCATTGTTTCTTTGAGTGTGCGAGATAAATACGTCAAAGGTCGTTAAAGACTGAAGTCTTGCTTAAATAGATCTAATTGAGATGAACGTGTAAAAGATACTAACAATCAATTTCGGTGAAAATTTGAATCTCAAGTTAACCTTTATATCACAAGACAAGATATTATTACTCCGGACT
>JAOSBK010000005.1:38209913-38228264 GCA_027568895.1 Erythroxylum shatona | reverse complement strand
TAACAATCAATTTCGGTGAAAATTTGAATCTCAAGTTAACCTTTATATCACAAGACAAGATATTATTACTCCGGACTTGTTCCTTTCATAATGAAAACAACAACATTTATCCTTTGAAAAATAAAAGTAAATTGGATATTTCAACCAAATTTGACATTTGGCATTTGCCGGAAAACCTTGAAGAGCATCAAAACGGCATAGGAATAAACGACAGGGATATGAACATGGAACAGTTGGCGGTGGCCATATTGCTGGTAAAGCATAGAATGATTTGTCCATTTCCTATTGGTCTCTCATGGGACCGACCCAGCCGGAGCATCCCATCCACACACCGTCAAAGTTTTTAATACAACAACGGTGTTAGGTCCCACGTGAATCAGGACCGCGCATCGGAGACCGGATTTCGTAATATTTTGCCACGGCAAGAAACTTTGTGTACGGTCGTCCAAAATGGGACACGCTTCTCTTCTTGTGGATGGGCCCCACACGGAAAAGACCTTTATAGCGCAATGCCAGTGGTTGGACGTTGATGTGGAGTAGGACAATCAAGGGATGAGTTCGATTGAACTTTCTATTATTAGTACTAGCTCAATCATTCTTCGCTTTTCTATATTCATTACAATTAAATTGGGTGATCTCCAAATTATCTCATTATTATTAATTAATACAATATCCATATAATATGTAATTATTACATTTTACTACATAATAATTTTGTAATATATGTACATTATTTATTTTAAATTAAAAAATAAATTAATATATAGAAAACTTTTAATTTTTATAATATGAAATAATTTCATATTTTTAGTATTTCAATTTTATAATAAATGTGAAATAGATTAACTATATATTGAATAATTTAATTTTATAAACATTTTATCTTATTATTTCACCCTAAATATGAAAAGAGATTAATTCTGTATTAAATAAATATATTTTGTAGGGAAAGTTAAAATTCTTAAATGTAATTAAATTTTAGAATTTTATATATTGTGAACAAACTATTAATTTTTTTTATAATTCTCAAGTAAAAATTCCTAATATTTTTTTACATATCTGATAAATTGTAATTGTGCGAGATTAAAAAGACAACATTAGTACATTACTGAGTTCACAATCAAATAATAGGTGGCAAATAAGTTGCCTTATATTATCCACAAAAATAAATTCATCATAGGATAGGACAGGCTAAATCATTAATAATAAGAAAAAATTAAAGAAATTGTAGATTTTATCTCTCTAATATTCTTTAATGAATTTTGTAAACATTTTCCGAAACGGATTCAATTTAAAAATTTCTTATCACTCCGTCAAATATTGGAAGAGTACCCTAACAGCAATATCAGCTACTATATTTTATGATTGGTAATGTTTATTTGGTATTACACGTGATTATTTTCGACGCTTAAGTTTAAAATTCATCTTATGGTCTTTCAAATAAAAGATAATCCTTCAGTATAGGGTATCAAGAATCAAAGAGAAGAAAATCTTATCTGAAAGATAGTGTAAGTGGTTTGTAATTTGCATGCATCATTAACAATAACACTGGATAATTATAGTTTTATGTCATTGATAATTAATTTCAACCACTTTTTATGAGTAAAAAGCTCTTAAAATTACATCTTGGTTTGGTGGGTGTTAAAAAAAAAGAATGCGGATGGAATGAAAGATTGAGTTTGATTGATAAAGGACTATAATTATAGAGTCATTATTTTGATTACTCATTTTTAGTAATACTTCATTTCTCTCTTAATCTAGAGGAATGAGTATTATTATCATGTAAGGGTGTGCTTGTTACAATTAATTAAAATAAAATAATTAAAATATAATATTAATTAATTAAAATATTGTAGTTAATTAATTAATTACAATATAATTAATTAAACTATTATTAATTATTAATTAACTAGAATATAATTAATTAAAATATAATTAATTAATTAATATAATTAATTACAATATAATCAATTAATTAAATTAATCAATTAAAATATAATTAATTAATTAGTTACAATATAAGTAATTAAAACATAACTATTCATTAATTAAAATATTGTAATTAATTAATTACTTAGAATATAATTAATTAATTATTTAGTTACAATATAATTAATTAAAATATTGTAATTAATTAATTACAATATAATTAATTAAAATTAATTCATTAATTAATTAAAATATAATTAATTAATTAGTTAAAATATAATTAATTAATTAGTTATAATATAATTAATTAATATTAATTACAATATTTTAATTAATCAACATATTTTAATTAATTAATTACAATATAATTAATTAATTAATTAAAATATAATAATTTTTATTTTTTAATATTTTTCACAAACCAATCACTCTTAATAATAATGATAATCATTCATTTCTTTTAATCAATCATAATAATAATAATAATAATATTTATTTTTATTATTTAATATATTTATTTTCATACTTATTATTATTCATCTTTTTTAAATAACCTCCTAGAATTTCAGTGGCAACTTCTGCTATTAGACACAAAACGAGGACCCTTTATCTCATATTTCATAAACTAGACGGCTCTCTCTTTTGGCGACAATCGTTGCAAGTCCAGTTCAAAAGAGGAAAGAAAGAAGAAGAAACTCTCGATAACTTACTTTCTCACACTAGAGCATATTACCGGCAACATTTCACTTTTGGCCATCTAACACCATACAATACAAACGCACTATAGATTTTGTTCCTCTTTATATCTATAATAATTTCCGTTTTCAACACTCTGCAAGTGAAAGTGCTAAGAGAGAAACAGACATAAGCTTTCAGCCTTCCATGGCTGATGCCGCCACCAAACACTTCTCCACTAATGGGAGAGCCTTCCTTCCAGACCTCAAGACCCTTCCCTCTCTTCTTAAAACAAGAAGATCACTGGCTTTTGTATATGGGTTCATGTTCGCTTTTGTTGCTTTCACTGCTTTCTTAACTTTTAACTCTTCCTTGAACTGGTCTTCTCCTTTGTTCGTCAATATCTTTAGCATTACTAATTCTTCCTCCTCCACCACCGCCACCACCTCTGATTCTTATGGATCTCATTTTTCACCTGTTTTCTCTTACTTCTTTCCTAATAACAACATCGCTACCTCATCTTCACAGCAATCCCATGCCTTATCTTCTGAAAACAGCACCCACAGATCTAATAACACCACATCTGAGCCTGTTCTTACACATAAAGCTGTACCCAGTGTAAAGAATAAAACAAAGAGTGCAGAGAATTTTGCTGAATCTGCAGTTTTGCACAAAAATAGCACTAGAAGTTCTCCAAATGTGAACAAAGAACTAGCCAACAGTAATAGCCAAACACAAACAAAGCAGAGTTCTGAGAAAGGCGAAAGTTTGAAGCTGAATCAGACTGCAACTAGAGCGCCGAGGGTTTCGGTAGCAGTAAACCAAAGCGTGAATTCACCTGCAAAATCTGGTCCTTTGGGAAAAGACAATTTAGGGAAGGTAGATAAAGGGGTGGCACAGGAGAGATTGAAAGAAAATTACACAGCTTCGTTGTCGAAGAAACAGAGTAATGAGACTAAGCAAACCAATGGGGTAAGCTCGCAGGTGCCAGAGAATCGGAAAATAGGGACTTGGATGCAGAATTTAGCGAACTGTAATTTGTTTGATGGAGAATGGGTGATGGATGATTCTTATCCACTTTACAAACCTGGGTCTTGTTCATTGATTGATGAGCAATTCAATTGTATTCGGAACGGTAGGCCCGATAAAGACTACCAGAAATATAAGTGGAAGCCCTACGGTTGCAATCTGCCAAGGTATAAGTTGAAGTCGTCCCTCTTGATTGTCTTGGTGTTTTTACTATTTTCAAAATTGATTTTGGCACTGAATTTTATGCTTTGTTTGTTGGAAGTTTGATGCTATATATTTCGGATTGTTTCTTGTGAGACTTGTATAGCTTGTTCTTGCAAGTTTAGTTGATTTACTTCTTACTTCCTATAAAGTCTCATGAATTTCATTCTCATTTGCTGAGCTTAGCTTCAATTAATTGATTTGTGTAGGTTGAATGCTGTTCATATGTTGGACTTGTTAAAAGGAAAGCGTCTGGTTTTTGTGGGTGATTCCTTGAACAGAAATATGTGGGAATCTTTGGTCTGCATTCTGAAAGGCGCGGTTAAGGATCAGAAAAAGGTTTATGAAGCCAATGGGAGGAATTACTTTCGAGGGGAAGCTTCTTATTCTTTCGTATTCAAAGTAAGCTGTTTAACTTTGATGTAGATATTCCCTATATTTGATCCTGTTTCGTGTGAAATGAGCTAATTTAGTGAATTTCATCTTGTGGGTGATGTGCAGGATTATGACTTCACTATAGAATTTTTTGTATCTCCTTTCTTAGTTCAAGAATGGGAGATGCTGGATAAGAATGGAACGAAGAAGGAGACACTTCGGCTTGATTTAGTAGGAAGGTTTTCTGAACAGTATAGAAATGCAGATATCATTATCTTTAACACAGGGCATTGGTGGACTCATGACAAAACTTCCTTAGGGTGAGTTCTTAGTTTGAAGTTTGAAAATTCTTGTTGAGGTTGTAATTCTATAATTGTGATCTAAGCAGTTAATCCTTATTTTCAGGAAAGATTACTACCAAGAAGGGAGTCATGTGTATAAAGAGTTGAATGTTCTGGAGGCATTTAGAAAAGCTTTGACTGCATGGGGCAGATGGATAGATGCCAATATAAATCCAGTGAAGTCTCTGGTCTTCTTTAGAGGATATTCGGAGTCCCATTTCAGGTATGATTTAAAGATAGTGGGTTGGTGACAGCTTCTCCTTTTTAATGGCATTGGTTTTCTAAGAATGTAATTTCTACGAAAGCTGTTTTCTTGCCCAAAAATCAAAATATTAGGTGTTCAATGACAGCAAGGTCATGATTTCGTTTTTTTTTTTGTGTGGATACGGAGGAACCATTTCTTGTTTTTCCTCTGTGCTTAATCCATATTTTAGCATCGTTAGATGTTTTGTTTAAGTAACTCAAAAGATATGTTGCGTTGTCTTGGTGTAGCGGAGGACAATGGAACTCCGGTGGGGCATGTGATAGCGAGGTTAGGCCTATCAAGAATGTGACTTACCTAAGGGAATATGAACCCAAGATGAAAGTGCTGGAGAAAGTATTGAGGGGGATGAAAACTCATGTCACATACTTAAATGTAACACGAATGACAGATTACAGGAAGGATGGGCATCCTTCCATTTATAGGAAACAGAACTTATCGAAGCAGGAAAGGAGATCACCTCTGCTCTACCAAGACTGCAGTCATTGGTGTCTTCCTGGCGTGCCAGACACATGGAATGAGATTCTTTATGCTCAACTCCTGATAAATGAAAATCGAAAGAGACATAGGTAGATGGACATGATGCAGCCTATAGGAGGCTGGGATGAAATGCGCCAGAAACAACTTTTTTTTCTTTTTCTTCGTAAGCAAGCAAGAGTAGTTTCCATGCTAGATACCATAGCATTTGTGTATAGTTATGAAAGAGCAGAAACAAGAAAAAAGAATAAGCATCCCCAACATCTATCCGTTACATTATTTTCCGTTCAACCTCAAATTTAGTGTTTTTGAGGTAGTAAATCTTGAATTAATTATTTAGCCTGAATAAAAGTGTTGGATGTTAATGTATAATATCTACAAAGAGATGCTACTGTAGTACTGTTAGATGGATGAGTAATTGATTGGTTATTCGTAAAATAGCTCGAGTTAAATTTGAACCAAAAATATCGCATTACTATGTAAACAAACTACTTTAAGCTCACAAGCAAATCATGGGTACACAACTTTATTGATTCCCAAAAATCAAGCCAGATGGTAATGAAAGATTAACGAGGAGGCAGGAGTTAAAGGTGATTATAGTAGGTAGGAGAAGTTTTAATTGGTCCTAGGCCGGAGGTTGAAATTGAAAGTGCCAAACATCTTAGGGCGATGTTCTGGCAGATTTAGTCCACCTTCTTAACATGTACTGATGCGGAATCTGTAAGATTTGTTTTGCTTCCAGCACCTTTAGGGCGTGGGCGCATAAAATGCCAACAGATTCAAATTTTTTGCAGCTACATCCTATGCTACAATCATTCCCGTTATTGAGCACCACACAAAATATAATGTGATCCTTTCCGATCTCTTTGACCTTGAACACATGCGCATTGCCATTGCTTAAAAATTCTTCCATTTCCAAGACCCACATTTTACGCAACTCCTTCTGAAAGATTTTCAAGACTGCATCGGTGTATTCACCGGCTGCTTGTTTCTCAATTGAACTGTTCTCTAGTATCATCCAAGGTATGACCTCCTCGCAACGACAATCTTCCAATAATTCCTCCAGTCGAATCCGCTTTGATTCATCTAGATATTGTTTAACAAGTGTTGACAAACTATCAGCCTCAGTTGTAAAATGTTGGAAAGCATAATCGTACTCAATGTCAGCCGTGAAGGAATTTTTACTGAATAAAGGAGACCACTTTTCCCTAGACGCGTGCAGATTGACCACCCACGGATTTTGACCTAGGTGCTCAAGTAAGAACTTCCATCCTACCTTGAATTCTTCCTCTGTTTCACATTTAAAGATGGATTCATACAAGAGACTTCTGAAAACAATCTGCTCACACGTTGTGTGTAGATGCTTTGATGCGTTCGTCATGATACCCCATAAACCAATTCTCTGCTGTGTTTTCGGCATCGCAGATTTTATTGCATCACCCATTTCCAGCCTATCATCGGTGAAAATAGTTTTAGGTCGTTGTCTCCCCATTGCTTCAACAAATGTCTCAAACAACCAAATATATGTCTCCATGCTTTCATCCAGCAGAAAAGCAAAGCCATACACTATAAGCTGTCGATGATGATTGATTCCTAGAAATGCTGCACAAATCATGTCATATTTTTCAGCTTTCAATGTTGTGTCTAGAATAACAACATCACCAAAGATTTTGTAGTCTTTCTTCGACTGACCATCCCTCCAGAAGATGTTAGTCACGCGACACTTGGAATCAAGTTGGACTGTGTTGAAGAATAATGGATCTTCCACCTGCAACTGTCTCAGATAATTTATCAAACGTTGAGAATCTTCGGGTCGTAGGTTAGTTTCTTCCTTCTTTTGCACATAGGATACGATACCCGTCTTGTAAATTTCTACAGATTTTGTTGCCTTACCATCTTTTTTGTCGGCATTCACCTCCAGTGATTTGGATAATGGTATTGTACTCCTTGGAACACTAAGCGGGTGGTTATGCCTTTCTACAAATTGGGAAATCACCCATTTTCCATATTCTACTGTAAGCTGGATCCTGGCCTCGCAACCAGTTCTAGTTTCTCTTCTTTTATACTTTGTTTTCTTGTCGTATTGCTTTTCTGATCGAAAACCTTGTCTTGAACAAAAGAAGAATCGCTTTCTGATTGCTCCACTGGCTAATCTTTGGACTTTTGCTTTCCTTACTTGAAAACCAATTCCTCTAGAATAGTTTTCATAGAACTCGTAAGCCTTTTCCTGAGAAGAGAATGTCATTCCAACTTTTGGCACAGGTACAAAAAGCTCTTGCGAAATTTCTTCTGCAGTAAAAGTATCCTTTGTCTGGATTTCATTTTCATTTTGGGGTACTGAACTTCCATGAACCAAATCATTATCTAACGACAGATTGTGATTCTCAGTAGCATCCACCCCCTGTTTCAACAAGGGCTAATGAACATAATTCATGTATTCATGACAGGTATCAAAGCACCACAACTTGACAGAAAATAAAAAACTAGAGTTGCAGAATTCAATGAACTGCCAACATGCGTTAACAAGGAAGCATCTCAAATAAAATGAAACATGGTTCTTGTCATCTACCATTATCAATTGAAGTGAATGCAGCTTTGACGCAATTTCTTAAACCACAATTTTTTAGAAGGCATTTGGGCTTTCAGAAGAGTTTGTAAGGAGCGATAATAATGGCAACCCGGAAGTCCCACGGGTGCACTCATATTAATCAATTTACAAAAACCCCATTTCTCTTACCTAACTACGCTGATAAAGAGCAAGTTTTTGAAAGAGTTATTGTACTCTGGTTGGGTATGGTGGGATCTCAAGAAACATAATTTCACTTATTTTCCATTGCTTACTCTTTGCAGAACCTTCATCTCAAAGCTTTTGCTCACCAGAAAGGTAGCTTTATTTTATGGGCCTTTTCAAGGCTATAATAACTCGAGTATTCACAGAAAGATTTCTAAAGGTCTGATTCAATTTTCCCGGCGGCCAACTGTAGATACTATAGTTTAGTGGAAGACTAATTTCGTAATGAAAATTTCAGCGAGTAACCACAAAAGCCGAAAAGAAAATTCTGAAATCTAGGATGCTTGGTTTTCTATTCTCAGGTACTAGGCGATAATTATATCTCATAATGACAATTCAGTTGAGAAGTTGAAGTGTTGAAAGGATCCTAGATGTGCAAGAAAAAAGCTAGTGAGGTATGAATATGATTAAAGATAAGTGATAACGGGAAACTGACCTGTTGAAGTTTTAAGTCGTCTTTCTGTATGTCTTCATCTGTTTTACCAGAACTACGTGAAGAAATGGAAGACGAAGACAGACTTAAGTCTCTGGATATAGAAGAGAGAGCCTCTGAAATATCACTTGCGCTATTTACGGTGCTGCTACTGCCTCCATCCGTGCCCTTTCTTTTTTTATCCTTCTTCTGCGACTCTTTATATACATGGCCCCATTCCTGGTACAGTCTGGAGGTCTGCTCAGTGGGGGCATCGTTTCGATTGGAGAGAAGAATGTTGTACCAGTAATCAACATTGGAACCGCCATTTGAGGACTCATCTCCTGCCAGAGAATTGGATGATTCGGCCATCAGCTTGGATAGTCGACGAAGAGGAGGCCAGTAAGGCAATGGTTGATGATGGTAGAATTGTTACAATCTCTGCTGCTATGTATATATAAATAATATAATGTGGCAAAGGCCATATACGTTGGTCCTGAAGAATCAACAGAGCTGTGGACTTTATTTAAATGGGGCCAGTCTTGGAACTGAAAGGACCACCCAACTCAAAGGCACAAAGATAGATAGTCCTGTTTTTCTTGGGAAAAAAAGATAGATAGTCCTGTATCCTTTTTAGTCTTGGAACTGAAAGGACCACCCAACTCAAAAGCACAAAGATAGATAGTCCTGTTTTTGTTGGGAAAAAAAGATAGATAGTCCTGTATCCTTTTTCTATATATATTGTCTTTTGACGAAGCAACCTCCAACTTTCAGCAACATTTTTTAATGAATCTGTCATCTGAATTGAAAAATTAGTCACGTAGCTGAGATATATAAAAATGGGCTAATATATTTAAATAGGCTGCTAGACTTTAACCAGAGAGACTTGTAATATTCATTTCTGTAGGAGATACTGTTAGACGAGGAGTAATTGATTGTTTGTGTAATAGTTGAAGTCAAACGCTAGCTATTTTGGTCCTTCTGGAGCATAAAGACGAAAGTTGTAATCCTATTTTGAAGGGTCAGTACGTGCGATCTTCAATGGTATTATATTGGTACTTCCGAAATTTTTATAACAAACTATTTATTCTAAAATAAAGTACTTGACAAATTAATAAGTGAAAATTAAAATTTTGAGATTTGGAGTGAATATTTAAGAGGTTATGATCAAAAGAACTGTGAGTTTTAACGCAAAATCTTAAAGAATTAACTCGGCTCTAATTTCAGAATTTCCTCTTATCATTTACAAGTAATCATACTTTAAATATTTTTTTTTATTAAAGTAGTCACGTATGTGTTTTACACTCAAGATACTCTGGCCACGTGGTTTTGATTGAAAAAAATAAATCTTCAGGATTGCAATGAATGTGAAAAGGAAACAGAGGTATGGGCTAGACCATTTAGGACGATATAAACTGGAAGGGACCAATAAGATTTTCAAAATTCTGATAAGTTGAGGGGCAGAAAAATAAGGCCAAATGAAACTACTTGGGGTTTTTAAGAGCCAAAAAAAAAGAGGCTTTTGAAACTAGAGAAAAAATAAGGGAGAAGTCTGATATATATAAATTGAAATACCGTTGGTTATATATATAGGCTTACAAACTTGGAACGAATCACTGACTCTTAACATACTCTAATATCACCGACGGACTGAAATAGATAAAAATAAATCCTTTAATATCATGGATTTTATTCAACAGAGAAATTAACAAAACAAACTTAAAACAAAATAACGTAACAATTCCTCCCTTAAATTGAATACTCTGAGTACTCAGTTTACATCTGACTTTGGACAAACTCCCAAAAGTGCTCGCATCCTCAAGAAAGCATCCAGGTTTAGTGGCTTAGTCATCAAGTCAGCCAACTGTAGAGCAATGCACCAACTCCACTGTGCAGGGACGGAGCCAGACTCAACTCTAAGGGGGGGTCGGGGGCCAACATCTAAATGCAAAAAAATAATACAAGGGGGGCCACTTATAATGCATAGTTGAAGAAAAAAGAAGATAGGGATTTTTTTTTAAGGGGGGCCACTTATATTTGTAATTTTAAAAAATTTAATTATATAAGTAATTTTAAAAAAAAAATATTTGAAAGGGGGGGCCATGGCCCTCCTCCCCTATAACATGGCTCCGTCCCTGCCACTGTGCCATCTTTTGTGAGTTCTCGAAGGAAATGAAAACATACATCTATATGCTGGCTTCAACTGTGCATAACTGGGCTTTTGAAAGTTTAATTGTAGAATTATTATTGCAGTGAATAGCATTTTTCTTGCCTTGATTCGAAACCAACTCTCCCAACACATGTTTCAACCAAACTGCTGGTATGCACATGACGCCGCAACTGTAAAATCTGTCTCTATAGTTGATAGACTTATAATTGGTTGTTTTTTTTCAAGACCATGGTACAACTCCTGAATTCAGCAAGAAAATATAGCTTGATGTGCTTCTATCTTCCACATCTCCAGCATAATCACTATCCGTATAAGCCACAAGTTCATCATCTCCTCCCTTTTTATAAAAAATACTAAACTTTGTTGTTCCCTTCAAATACGTTAGCGCCCTTTTCGCAACCTGTAAGTGAAGCTCAGTAGGATTTTCCATATACCTGCTAATAAGACTTACCATAAACATCATATCCGGTCGAGTTGCTGTGAGATACATAAGGCTAGCCACAATCTGTTCATAATAAGTCTTGTCCACTTTAATTCCACCATCAACCTTCACGAGCTTAAAATTAGGAACAATCGGATTATGAACAAAATTGCTTTTGTCCATCCCAAACTTTTGTAGCTCCTCCAATGCATATTTCTTTTGATTGATAAAAATTCCGTCTGAGCTTTGTAAAACCTCCATGCCAAGGTAATATCTCATCTTTCCAAGATCTGTCATGTCAAACGCACATTTCATAAAATCTTTAAAATCTGCAAACATAGATTCATCATTGCCACTATAAATACAATCATCAACATAAAGACTTACGATTAATACTCTGTCATCCTTCTCTGTCTTGACAAACAAAGTATGTTCATATTCACACTTTTCAAATCCTTCCTTCATAAAATAAGATTTTATCTGATTGTACCAAGCTTGCGATGCTTACTTAAGCCTGTAAAGTGCCTTCTTTAATTTATAAACCTTATGTTCTCTTCCTCTTTGCACTTAACCACAAGGCTGCTCCACAAAAACATTTTCCTGTAAATCACCATGTAAGAAAGCAGATTTTACATTTAGCTGATACAATGACCATCCTTTTTGAGTTGCAAGTGCTATCACCAATTGAATTGTCTCTATACACCATGTTGTTGAGCATAACCCTTCACGACAAGCCTGGCCTTGTATTTATTTACTTCTCCATTTTCATCAAGTTTGGTCTTATAGACCCATTTAACTACAATTCTTTTTCCTCCTTCAGGCAGGTCCATTAATTCCCATGTGCCATTCTTCTTTATTGCTTCCATTTCCGCATCCATGGTCGGCCTTCATTTTTCACTTTTCACAACATCTTCAAAATGAATTGGACCAATATCAGTAGCTGCAAACAAGATTATATCAGCTCCTTCTTCAGAAAGTCCTTCACATGTTTCATAGTGTCCTATCCAAACAGATGATCTTCAAATCCTTCCTTGATCTAAAGTTGACGAGTGATCTGCCAGCAAAGAATAAAAGGATATATTTTCTTCATCATTAGATTCATGAACTGTTTCTTCCACAGGATTATCTCACTCAATGTCGCACAAAATTGCTTTTTCATGCTCCTTATCACAATCCCAACTCTTTTCTTCTTCAAACACAACATCTTTACTTACAATAATCCTTTGCGCAATTGAATCATAAAGTCTATAAGCCTTTGATTCTTCACTAACACCCAACATAACACAACACAAGCTTTTATCTTCCAGTTTAGATATAGTATTATTAGGCACGTGAACATGAGATTTACAACCAAAAACTCTAAAATACTTAGCTAATGTCTTGAATCCACTCCATGCCTCCTCTGGAGTCTTATTTTTTACTGCAAGTGTGGGACTTCAGTTTAAAACATGTGCTGCCCAATTGGCTGCTTCAGGCCAGAAAGTCTTGAATTTTCTTCTCTGATAACAGGCTACGAACCATATTCATAATAGTTATATTTTTCCATTCAACGACCCCATTTTGTTGGGGTTTATAAGTAGCTGTCAATTGTCTTTTTATGCCATTTTCATCACAAAAACTATTGAATTCTTGTGAAATAAATTCTTCTCCTCGGTCTGTATGTAAAACTTTAATAAAGTTGCCCGTCTCCTTCTCAACATGCATTTTAAATCTTTTAAAAACATCAAAAATTCAGACTTTTGTATTTAAAAAAATCCATAATTTTTTGCTAAAATAATCAATGAAAGTAAGCAAATACCTTTTTTTACTGTTAGAAATGGGTTTAATTAGACCGCAAATATCCGAATGTACTAACTACAAAACTTGTGAAGCTCTCCAATTGCTCCTTTTTAAAAGTAGATCTCTTTGCTGCTTCCCCACCAAAGAATCTTTACATAGTTTTAAAGGAGATTGTAACTGTGGCAAACCATGCACCATCTCTTTCCGTTAAAGAGTCTTTAAGCCTTTAAGGCTTAGATGTCCATACCGACAGTGCTAGAGCTGCACAATATCTTCTGTAACTGTGCTGAAAGAATCAATTGCAATAGGCTGAGACACAACTTGAAAAATGAACATTCATTTTGAAGTCATCATTGTATTCAAAATTAAACCATTCTTCGGATGGAAAACTTGCACCTGTCATATTGAAACAAAATTGACAACCCTTTTTTTTGTAACTGTCCAACATTAAGCAAGTTGTTCTTCAGCTCAGGTGTATAAAATATGCCAGTGATGATCTGTGACATTCCATTTTCCTGCAAGTTTATATTTCCATTTCCTGCTACAATCAAGCTTGAGTTGCTACCCAAATTTACAGAATCTCTAAAGCTTTCATCAAAATCGAAAAAAAACTCCTTCTTTCTACACATATGATTGTTGCATCCAGAATCCAGAATCCATATATCAGTTTTTTTTAGCAACATTTGTATCTACATGCGCCCTCAGCAACATGTCATCATGAGACTCAGCAAAATTAGTTTCATTTTCTTTCTGTAGACATTCCCATTGAAAATGCCCTAGCTTGTGACAATTATAGCACTTCATTGTAGCTTTGTTAGAGCTTTGTCCGCCTCTTCCCCTTCCACGACAACCTTTTCCATGAGAAACCTTCAAAGCATGTTCTTCTTCAACGTGAGTGCTCATGCGCTGTTCATGCACAAGCAGACTACTCTATAACTCATCAATGGATAAAGTACTTGTATCAGAAGACTCCTTAATTGAACACACAACATAATCAAATTTGGGAGTCATAGATCTTAGAATTTTTTCAACAACAACAACATCTCCTTTATCTTCACCATTTGCTTTCATCTTGTTAGCAATGGTAAGAGTTCGACCAAAGTACTTGTTCACAGTTTCTTTTGTCTTCTTGTGAAGAATTTCAAACTCTTTGCGAAGAGCTTGTAACTGTGCTCACCTAACTCATGTTGTACCCTGATATTTTTGCTTCATAGAATCCGAAATGTCCTTTGACGTGTCCTTTTCCAGAATCATCTCCAAAACTATCCAATTTAGTGCTTAAAACAAATAGTTCTTTGCTTTCAAATCTTTCAACTTCTGATCGTCAATGCTCTTTTTTTGCACATATGTCAGAACCGCACCTTCTACTGCTACAAAAATTCCATTCTCCACTAAATCCCAATACTACTTTGAACGCAAAAAATTCTCCATGAGTATCGCCTAACGATCATAGTGTCCATAAAATCTAGGCACTACTGGCTATACAAAGGAACTCTCTATTGCATAGTTAAACCTGCAAAAAACACTTAGAAAACTGCTACTTTTACTAGCTCAGTTATAGACTCTGATACCAAAAATGTTAAGAGCAAAAAAAAGCTTTTGAAATTAGAGAAAAATATGGGAGAAATTTGATATGTATAAATTGAAATAACTTTGGCTATAGATATAGCCTTATAGACTTGGGAACAAACCACGACTCTTAACATACTCTAATGACACTAACGGATTGAAATAGATAAACACACATCCCTTAATATTAGGGATTTTATTAAACAAACAAATTAACATAACTAACTTAAAACAAGAAAAGTAACAATATGGTGATATAAGTGTTTGCTATTTGTTAACGTATTTGTGACAACAACAAGTAGCCAGAAAACTTTAATCTTAATTATAGAACTAAGATTCAAAAATAGATAGAGAAATTGTCAATTATTTGCTATAACTGTCTACCCTTTATATAGCGGTTATGCTTACTATTAGCTTCAAACCACTAAGAGTAATAGTAAATGTATATATTTTTGGAACGAACTTAGCAAACTAAATGATGTCACATTTTCATTTTTCCTTCAAGTGGTTAATCTTTTGTTTACTGGAACTAAGTTCTTCTTTGTTTCTCCCTTTTTTTGAACTTTTTTATCTAACTTCAACAATTTTATTCATAAAATTATTTTTCGGATATCCTCTTCATTTTCAATATACAATTAAACTAATAATTGAACAACTGATTTATGTTATTGCATAATATTCTTAGAATATTTGTGAATATTCTTAAGTAATTTATTGATATATTCTTAAGATTTAATTTCTTATTATTATTGATTTACAAATATTCTTCTTACAATTTCTTAATATAACTAACTAGAACACTTTTGGCTTATATTTTTGTAATACAATAAGTAACAATTAATGAAATTCTTTCTCTATATTCTTTTTTTTTAGGTATCAAAGTCCACTAGAATTGCAAACACTTGGGCTATGTTTGGTTAGATGATTATTAATGGAATTAAATGGAATGTAATATTATTCCATCATTTGAAAAGAGGACTTATAATGAAATAAAATAGAATATGATAAAAGGGGAGGGTTTCACGTTACATCCTATTCTATTTTAAACAACAAAAATAAGTTATCTCTAATTTGGAAGGTTTAGGATGAAATGTAAAATGATAAACAACATTTTACTATATTACACTATAAATTTTTCTTCCAAACAACATTTTACTATAATATATTACGAACCCTTTTATCTCTTCAAAACAATAATTTTCTAATATTACATTCCATTTCATTAAAAATCTTACGCCCAATTAAACATACCTTATAATATACGTCGTTTCTTTTCCATACCCACTTACAATCTACATTCCTTATTAATGTTTTCAAGTCCAAACCCTTTCGCCAAATACGAGGCAACTGGTAACAAACAAAACACAACCATCACATTCCAGACACCAAATTCACTTTATGGCAACAAAAGAACACCAAACAAAATAAAAATGTTATATCCTATTCAAAACATCCCTAGTTTTATCATAACCACTCTAAATAATGTAAACTAATGTGCTGGAATCAAGTCAAGTCAATTCTTCTTACATGGGATTTGATTGGCTATCCAATGTCAGTAAACCTATGTCTAGCTCTACGTCCAAGGGGACGTGATCCTCTGGCTCGTGTACCCTGTCCCAACTCATCCAAGCCATCCATTTATGTGGGACCCACATAAATGGATGGCTTGGATGAGTACCACATAAATGGATGGCTTGGATGAGTTGGGGCAGGGTACACGCGCCAGAGGATTTGAGGTGACGTCCAAGTCTTATGAATATGTTTAGTGCCAGAATACCGATGGTATTGTCTATTATTACTTGACTCCAATTCTGCCTCTGATATGATTCGTTTGGCACTTGGCTGCATCACTGTCCGAAGCCTTTGGAATACCATGAAAAATCATTTTTTGTAACAAAAAACTACTTGATGGTCCTTGCTTTGCCAATGTTTTCATATCTCGCGCAAAGGAGATTTGGCAATTATTGATTATCTCTTGACTCTCTCCTCCACGATTGAAAATCTAGCTACTATTAGAGATCCCGTCAATAAAAAGGACGAAGCTCTTTCTCCATAAAAAGGGCCCCTTGGTCTTGTATAAATAAGTAGCAACATCGCCAAAAGTTGCAATTACTGTGAATACCTATTACAGATGCAGTCGACATTGTAGCATTTCACGACATTAATAGAAGCCTGATTCTTAGCTTGGGGAATATTTTAACAGATAAGTCAGTTGACTCACTGGGCTGGACCCCAACCTATCTCATTCAACCCACACTCTTTTAACCAATTATCTTCTGCCAGTGTCTTCGGTCCATAAGTCTAATTATAGCCCAAATCCATCATATTGGTTGAATAACATAAAAGTCTCTGCACGTCCAATTGTTGGAAAAAGAATGTTGCAATATAATACAAAGGCGATTATTGACTTGATCTTTTTACTTATAAAGTCTTCATATTTCGCATTGTCGAAGACCTCTATATATAATAGAAACTCTACTTTGACTCCTTCTTCTCCCCACCTTCTATTGTTACTCTTCCTTTACCTCTCTCCTTACTTGCTCCTCCTACAAGTCAATAATCTTTGCCAAATCCAAATCCAACTCTAGCCTCCATCCTTCCACTATAATATCTTGTGATCTCACATATGCACAATTGCACTCGTATTCCTCGTAACTTCACTAACTATGTTCTATAATACAACTAATCATAACTTATCTTCTCTTAATCCTACTTCTTTCACCCATGCTAAAAAATTTATCTACTGATGATAAGCTACACTTGGTGAGTTTAATGCTCTTCTTCAAAATCAAAATTTGAATCTTGTTCTTCCACCATCCCATGCTAAAATGATTGAATGGCCTTTTGAACAAAATGAAAACTTGATGACTCTCTTAATTGCTATAAGGCTGACCTTGTTACCAAGAGATACCATAAGTCCCCTAGCATAGATTACAATAACACCTTTTTTATTGCCAAACTGATCGTTATCTGCATCATTCTTAGTCTTTTACTAACTCATATTTAGTCCATTCATTAACTTAATATCCATAATACCTTCATTTATAATAATCTTCAACAATTATTTTTCATGATTCAGTCCCCTATCTTTTCCAATCCTCATCATCCGAATTATGGTCATCATCTTCATAAAGCCCTCTATATACTTAAGTAAATTCCTAGTTCTTAGTTTCATCACATAAATCAAAAACTTTAAGAACTTGACTTTCCTCCCTCTAAAATTGACATCTCTCTTTATATAGTTTATTCCCTCTCACACTTCTTATATCTTGGTTGTTGTGGATCATATATTACTTATAGCTTCTTTACCTACCTTCATTTTATCTCTTATGTATGACCTTAACACTACTTATTTTTTTTATAAAAGGCCTTAATCCTATTCATGATTTCCTTAGTATTGAGGCCACACTAATGACAATTGACCTTTTCCTTACTAAACCATAGTCATGACCATATACATCTTGACTCCTTATATTGGCCCCCAAAATTTTTTTCTTGATGAATAAGCATGATTTAACTAATTTTGAGATTTTGATAGATTAATTATTTTATAATCATTTAATTATGTCAAGGTTAGTAGGATTTATTGAATGGGTAAATGGAATTAAAGTGTAAAGGTTATAAGAATGTTCAAGGTTATTTTTGGCAAGACACTTAAGGTTAAAAGAACATAAGCCAATAAGAAAGGATAAAAGAGACTTTTTGGACTCATTAAGGGCATAAAAGGAAGAAGAAATTGTGGTCTTCCATTTTAAGAAGAGAGAAGAATGAAAATTGAAGAGAAAAAGAGAGAGTGTCATGAAGGGGAGAGAGAAATATGAAGAGAAGAAAGAAAGAAGAAAAAACAAGCTAGGGTTTCAATTTTCTTAGCCTTCAAGAGAGATTTTGAGGTTGTTCAAGAAGGGAAAAAGGTAGAGGAA
>JAOSBK010000005.1:38133595-38166462 GCA_027568895.1 Erythroxylum shatona | reverse complement strand
TGGCTTCCAGAGAAACTAAACACTTTGCAGGTAAATTTTAAAAAATAGTTTTCAGCAAATTTACCGACGGAAAAAAAATTCCGTTGGTAAATATATTGGATTTTACCGACGGAAAAAATTCCGTCGCTAATTATCGACGGAATTAAAATTCCGTTGGTAATTTTCTGACAGAAGAATTTACTGACTGAACAAAATAGCCGTCGGTAAACTAACAGAAGGAAATTTTTTACCGTCGGTAATTCCGTTGGTAAATTTACCAACGGAAAATTTCCGTCGTTAAATTTAGTAACGGCCATATCTCCGACGCCTTTTTCGGTGAATAAATTCCGTCGCTAAATAAGCTTACCGACGGAATATGTACAAATTCAGTCGGTAAATTTCGTCGCTAAACTGTATTTTTCTTATAGTGTTTTTAACTTTCTTCAACTTAGTATCAAAGTTTCTTTTTTTTGTCTCTTTGAATTTATTATTGTTGGAGTTTTATTTGTCAAATTCTTCGTCAACCATTACTATTTACTATGTTTGCCACGTTTATTTCCTCCGTTGAAATCTATAAGCAACTTTGATCGTTGATTTGACAATACCATCATTACCCACACCACGAGAACCACACATCACCAAAAGATTCTACATGGCATTTTACGAGCTCTACGTGCTGATAACATCACATATTGACACGTGTTTCTATAGTCTACTGCTACCCGAGCCAACTTTAGAGTGACATGTTACACATCACATCCTAATCAATATTTAATATATTATCCATTCATATGCCACGTGTCTTCGTCACTATTTGCCATGTGTATGCTTTTGTAGCATGTGTCATCTTTTTAGTGATGCCACGTCATCTTATTTGGTTCATTGGTTCATTTTCATATCACTTGCTTTCGTTACTCTGTTCATATTCTGGTTTATGAGTATTCATTCATCTATTTTCTGTAGATCTCATTTATTAAATAGATGGATGCTTATAGAGCAGGATATGAATAGAGTAATAGGAACAGGTGATATTTTCCTTTCATTTTTGCAAATGCTACTTCTGCCTACTAATCTTTCCCATTTATGTCTTCTTTTGTTTTTAGCTTTAATATCTTTTACATCATGGATCCTCACTAAACATATTCTCATGTCAATTAATATTATTTTGTGCAAGATCAAATTATGACTTATGGACTTAAGAGATTTGTAATTTCTTAAAAGAAAACAAGATGGCATATTGTGAATGATAGGATTTCAAAATCTACGAAGAAAAATAATAAAGATGAAGAGAATTGCATTAATTGATTAGAAAAATAGGGTTGAAAGAACCTTAAGATCTTAACTTATTTCTATAACACACTAACACCTATTTCAACATCATCTAAATGAACTTTCTCTAATTTGACATTACAAAAGATGTTTGAAATTTACTATAATCTTGATGTATAATGTCGATGTTAGATCTTTAATGACATTCATGAATTTGAAATTTATTATTGACTTCATTATATGCAACAATAATTAGGACATGAACTACAAGTTTTGTATGATTAGTTAGTTATTTATAATTTAATATAGTCTTACGTTGAAAATGCTAAAGCATATATTGATCTTTAAGATTGACATCATTAGGAATTTATATTTTAGGAGACTCCTTTAGATTAAATATTCAAGCTAAACAAGCATCATCTTCAAGTAAAATAGTTTCAGTTAACCAATTATCTTCTAAAACTACTTATAAAGATCATGCGTTATCTAATTATATCAATAATTTATCTTGAAATAATTCTTGAAATTACCAAAAAAATATGGTCATTTTATTTATAGTGGTCGATGATGACAACATAAGAAAATTTTTGGGTAACGCATTACATCTTAGCCTTCTCATACCTATATTACTACTATTACAATTGTGAAGCCTTTTCACAAGATTTATGTTAAGTTTTTATAAAAGAGATATTTAATCTTCTTCAACTATAACCAGATATCGGTAAATCAACCTCGCAAACACTATATGTCACTTCAAGTAACTCTTCCTCATGGTTATTTAATCCCATATGCTACAATTATATGACTTATAATTCTTCAAACTTCACATCCAAAAGGCGTCTAATTATTGCACCTATTATCCACCTTACATATAATTTAACTATGACTAGAGATAATAATTAAGTCCGACTTGACGCGGTTGATCTTGAAGATAATGGGTTAGGCTCAAGTTCACTCTCAAAGCCTAACAACCTGAACCTTTCTCCTAAAAAGATGTCATTTTGTTTTAACTATTCAAAATAACAATGTTTTTTGTTTGTATATTCAAAAAAAATTAAGACTAAAACAACATTATTTTTGTTAGTTACACTAAACCAATGTTTCTTTACAATGGCCCGAGCAAATACAAACAATATAGCTCAAGTTTGAACAAGTCTTAGATAAGGCTAGGATCATTTGTAGGGAGGATTGGTCCGATAGTGAGCCTAGTCTGACTCAACCTTTTGTCATCCTTGAATATAACTGTTCAAATATAAGAACCATTCACATATCGAAATGTTTTCATGTTTCAAAAGTGTCCTTAAATATGTTATCTATTTGAAAAATATGTGAACTTGATGCTAATGTAAAATTTTTAAGTCGTGATTATTTCATATGGGATTCACAAATGAGAGAAATCACTTGGACTAGGTATATAATGTTAGTTGAATATTTAAACTTACCTTTTTTTCTTCCTTTTAACAACATTGTTGTATTTGTTACGTCTCATAGTTGGCATACTTGTTTAGATCATCTTTCGAATTGTAAATTAAGAAATCATAGTGGTTGCTTAGGTTAGGAAATCATAGTGGTTGTTTAGGTTATGTTAAAATAGACAAGGTTGATTATATTTCATGTTAGCTTTCAAAACAATATGCTTTATCTTTTTATAATATTACTTATATTTCTTTTACTCTCTTTTACTTAGTCTATCATGCTATACGCGTTCCCACTCCTCACACTTACGTGGTGTGGTTACATTATTTTTGTGATTTTTATTACCAGTTATTCTATATTAAGTATGCCTGAGTTACCTTCCATTCACTTAAGTTTGGAAAATATGATTAGTAATTGGTTTTCTTGTAAATGCAAAACACTTCATATTAATAATGTCATGGAATACATATAAGTCACTCTTCTCTAATTCTTATCTCATAATGAACCAATAGTTCAAAGACAAAATGTCTTATAAAAAGAACATATAAATATATTTTAAATATGGTTAGAATCTTTTTGATCTCCACATCATGTTGTAAAACTTTTAGGATAGAAGTTGATGATACTATTGTCTATGTAATCAGTCACACTCCTTTAATCGTTGGTAGTATTTCTCCTTATGAATATTTATATAATTACCCTATAGAATATCATACACTAAAGTATTTGGTACTCTTTTGTTTCATTTTTCTTCAATCTTTTGAGTACACTAAATTAGAGCTTTAAGAATGACTCCAGTGACTTATAAGAAATGATATCAAACCCAAGGGTTATTATTATTGTAATCTTCTTTTCAAACATCTTCAAATTTCTCATCATGTTACTTTCTGATAATATAAAATCTTGTCAACTATCTTTCTTTCAAATTGACAAACCTACTACATCTCTTCTCTTTAATCCTCATATTCTTCTATTCCCTAGTGAAATTATACAAGTTACATCTCTTTTAGTAAGGACTAACCTTCTACCTCTTTAAAAGAATCTCCTCCAATTGTAAAACCTATTATTAAAACTTTTATTTAAATTTCTCTTACTCTATATGCTTCACTTTTGTCATATAATAAGTCGATCTACCCACGTAAGTCAATCATTTATTCTTATATATATATATAATTATGTTTGTTCTACCACTACATTTTGTGAGCCTTGCACATATTATAAGGCTATTTCTAATCCCTTATACCAAAAAGGAATGATAGAAGAATTTCAAATACTAATTGATCAATATATTTAGGATTTGGTATATAACAGAAGAATTTCAAATGCTAATTGATCAATGTATCTAAGATTTGGTTAACTTGTCATACAAAAATTGATGATTAATTGTAAATATGTCTATAACATCAAGATTTGAGGAAATGGTCAAACAATATAAAGTAAAATTTATCGCAAGAGGCTTCACATAAAAATATGACACTAACTATAAAGAGACTTTTACTTCAATAACTCATCTTATTTTTGTTTGAATATTTATCGTAAAAGCTACCATAAAGCAATAAAATTTGTTTTAAATAAATGTTAAAATTGTATATTTTTTAACGGTGACTTATCTTAAGAGTATATATGTAACTGCCTTCTCATCGTAATCACTCACCTAATAAGGATTGTTATTGATGAAAGACTTTATCACCTTAAATAAATACCATAAGCTTGGTTTTTCAAGTTTAGCAATATTATGTCTCAACTTGGTCTTAAATTCAATCCTCACAATCATATACTATTTCTTTGTAAGACTACTTGGGGATGCATTATATTTGTCCTTTATGCCAATAATATGATTATTACTAATGATGATTTACAAGGTATTGTTGATTTTAAAACTTTTCTTCCTTGGCTTTGAAGTCTCCTCTAATAAGTAAATATTACTCGACTTAAGCCAAGAATTCTATTAACCTTATTTTTTCTATAAGTCTCATATCTTATAAAATTATCCACTCTTTTATAAAGTCTAATGCTCATTATTCATTTATTTTGCTAGTTATGATGCTCTTCTCAATAATGAAACTTTCCACTGATAATTAGTTGGAGGTTTTATTTATTTTATGGTCATTCAATCAAACATTGCAAATGTCATCTACATTGTTAATTAACTCATTTCAGTTCCATGTACTACTCATTATGTTATTGTCTTATGCATCATCTATTATCTCAAAAGGATGCTATTTTGTGGTCTTCGTTCTTTTTAATATTCATCTCTTGTTCTAAAAACTTATTATGATATTGATTAGGTTGGCAATATTACATATCAACGCTCTACGACTTAATTATTCTCTTGGTCTAAAAACAAATAGCTATATCTCATTCTAGTAATAAAGATGAATATCAAGTCATGTTTGATACCACCTGTGAACTTATTTAGTTAAGTTGGTTACTTCAAGATATCTGTATCATACATTCATCAAGTACTATCATCTATTATAATAATCGTAGTATTATGCTCATTGCTTATAATAATATTTTCCATACGCGTAACAAATACATTGAGAATGATTGTCCCTTTATAGGATATCTTATAATTCATGGTACAATTCATCTTATTTTTGTGTCGTTTAAAGATTGGATTGTTACTGTTTTCATCACAGTTCATTCACCAATTTCATGCTCTCGATCTTTAGTTATCTTGAATTTAAAGGTGGATGTTAGTTGTTCTTGATTTATTTGTCACAATATAACTCTTGATTTATTTTTGTAATTATGTACCTTAATATGTTCTTATTGATTTATTTGGTTATTTGAGTATAAGTTCTTTGGTATAAACATGAGTTCATCCTTAGACAGTAATCACACTAAACAAAATACAAATTCTCTCTTTTCACTTTCTTTAAGTCCTTTTATCTTAAGTAAGTTAGTCCAATGTATATTTTTAAGTTTGGTTGACCCATTTTAGCTCTATTTCATGTTCTCGAAGATTTAAGATGTTAGAAATTAATGTCTCATAGGAATTGAAACTGCATGAAGCTGGACCTGTTTTAAGGAATTCAATTGATTATTAAAATTATTGAATATCTAAACAATTTTTTTATAAGCTCTTAATTTTACAATACCAGTTTGACTTCTGGAGTGCATATTAATGTATCGCATAATCCACTTATGACCGATGCCTGATTTTCCCTTGCCTGGTTTAAGAGGGGTAGTTTAACGAGGGCCGCCTCTTCTGTTCTATGACTTATTCCTGGTTGATTGTTTTGACGATGTAAACATGATTAAATTGAATTCAACGTCTATAATAATACTCTTCTAAGCAATCCGCATCAAAATTCATTGATTACTTTGAATACTTGAATCCAAATTGTATAAAACTGAAATAGACGTCCAGGTGTAAAACACACTTAGAATAGTTGATTTCTCAACATCTGCCAAAATTACCTTTATGTATTCCGACGCTTCCAAGCAAAGCATCTATGGATGTCTAAAGTCCACATGTCTCGCTGTCCCAGTGCGCCGTTGCTCTATTTGCAGTACATGCATGTTCGAGAGTTGTCAATGGTTAAAAATGGGTGCAAAAGAAAAACTTGGCTTAGGACAGTTCAAGAAAAAGAGGGTTATGTTTATAAAGTAAAGGGACCTATACATTGGTAAGGCATAGAGAATTAAACGACTAGGACTTCATTTCCAAAAAGTATCTTGTGACATAATTGGAGAATCGTCAAAACGTAAATATCTTCCTTCTTGATTACACTATGTATCAAATATATCGCCACTCATTCCTCATCATTAATATCATTAGGTTCCAACAATAATTAGGTTGGTGGAAACACTTCTCTGTCTTCTGATGCTATTAATACGCAACCCACATATCAAAAAGTCAATTCTTGCGAAGATTAATTATGCAAATATATATTGACAAGTCAATGATCTATAGACACTTTATATCTCCCAGGGTTATGATCTTTCCCTTACATGAGGCCTTAATCTAGGGGAATAGTTCATATCTATCTTCAATATTATAGCTCATAATCAAGAACGGAATTTTTTACATTAGGCGCTCTAGGTTTGAGGTTCCAACCCTAGATTGTGGAACTCATTCAAAGGGAAATTACACCTCCTTTCTTTCAATTTATAAGCGACATAGAAAGAAACCACGTGACAAAAGAACATGCAAAGGTTATACCTTTGCCTTTTAATTTTAGGTGGTCCAGTTAACTGCCATTTTTGCATGAAGAACGTGCAGCTTTTATAGGCTAGTCCAATTTATTTACATTTTTCACGAAGAACATGCAACTTTTACATGACATCGATCATCGGCTTCGCATGCATGTATCAATAAGTGGTCAAAATGGACGATGGTTCTAGGTTCAAAATTCAATTAAAACTATAACTGGCCGTAGGTTGGGCGACAAAACATGTTTTTGGTAGTCAAATCCCTTCAATTTCTGTCAACTTTTCTAAACGGAAATTTCTCAAAAATTAGCATCAAGTTGTGTGTAATTGTGATCCACACCAACCGATCATCTGCTGAATCCTGAGAATCTGTTAAAATAAATACAATAATGCCATACGGTCTAGATCAGTAGATCTGCATATTTTTGTTTGAGATTAAAAAAAAAGTTTCCTATCCACCTTAATCAAGAGAGTCATGCATATTTTCCAAAAATAAAACGCATTAAATGATGATACTAATCAGTACCTTTCAATTAAAATTAAAATACATTTTCAAAAAAAAACTTTCAATTAAAATACATATTATAAACCATCACTGGATCAGAGTAAAATTCATATTAACAAAGATTCATAAAAACGTTCATGTTACCAACACGTTTTAATCCAAAGTGATAAAACAAAAATAAAATGAGGAAAAGGTTTTGTATTTGATAATTAATCAACAAGATAATTGTCCCTTAATATACAACATGAGAATAATTAGATAAGAGTAAATAAGATAAATGATAAGGATAGATAAAAGATACAACAGAATTGGTTTTAGCCATGTGTAAAATAATGACAAATTATACAATGTGTAGCAATTGAAATTCTGAGATTTTATCATCCTCCCTCAAGCTCACGAGATGAAGTCTCGAAGTCGATGAAATGTTGAAGAGAAAAGAACTTTAGTCCTAATGTCAACAATCTAAGTAGAAGAAGAAATATCTCAATTAAATAGAGTTTTGTTAGTGACTAGATCACGGACAAAGCAAATATCAATTTCAACGTGCTTTATATGAGAATGAGAAACCAAGGTGGAGGCTAGAATTGTAGCACCGAGATTATCACAATAGAGGGTAGGTTGAAGGTTAGATAATCCCAATTCACCAAGAACAATAGTAATCCAACGTAATTCTACAGAAGCAAGAGTAATGTTTCAATACTTAGCTTTAGTTCTAGATCGACCAATAGTGGGTTGCTTCTTGGCGCTTCATGAAATAAGATTAGGACCAAAAATTACACAATAATTAGATGTAGATTATTGATCATCAGGGTAGCTAGTTTAATCAACATCACAATAGGCTTGTAAAAAGAGGGAGGGAGATTTGGTGAAGTGAATGCCAGGGGAAGGTGTGGAGTGGAGATATTATAGAATATCTTTCACCGCAAACCAGTGAATGTCAATAGGATACATTAGAAATTGAGATACCTTATTGACAGCAAATTAAATGTCAAGACAAGTGAGGCAAGGATATTGAACAGCATCAATAATACTATAGTATTCAGTAGGATAAAAAAGGGGAACACTGTGATTTTTAAATAAGGGGAGAAAAGGAGTGATGGATATATGAACTAGTTTAGATTTGTCAAAGTCAATTCGAAGAAGGAAGGAGGTCTTTGGTCTATTGTGTTTGAGTGAGAAGAAGACCAAAAGAAGTGGTGTGAGCTTCAATGCATAGAAAGTGATGAAGTAGACCAAAGTATTTCATAGAAAAATAGAGTTGAGAATATGGATAAGTGTTATAATGAAGGATGATAAAGAATCAGTGACCAAGATATCATCTACATAAACTAGGGGAAGGGTTATATGAGAGTTAGATTTATAAATGAATAGAGAGGTATCAAATTTAGAGGGCCTAAATTAAAAATTAAGAAAATTTTCACTTAGGCGATGAAACTAGGCTCGAGAGTCTTGTTTGAGACCATATAAGGCTTTATGGAGTCTACAAACATAGTAAGGATGGTGTAGATCTATGAAGCTAGGAGATTGAGCCATGTAAACAGGTTTTTATAAGTAACCATGAAGGAAGGCATTATTAACATCAAATTGGAGAATAGGCCAATTGTAGGACATTACCAAGGTAATGATGATGCAGATAGTAGTAGGTTTGACAATAGGACTGAAGGTGGCAATATAATCAACACATGAAATTTGATGATAACCATTGACTACAAGACGAGCATTATAATGCTTGAGAGAACCATCAAGATTGCTTTTGGCATAAAAAACCCATTTATAGTCAACAATTTTTGTAATTGATAGAGGAAGAACAAGAGTTCATGTGTTATTACAATAGAGAACACTGAACTCTTCAAGCATAGTTTGATGCCAGTGAGGAAATTTATTGTCTTGAGTGAAGGATGTAGGGGCTTAAAGAGTATTTTGGGTGGTGAGACTATAAGTTATATAATCAGAAAAGTTACGAGGGTACGTGTATAATTTTAGGTAGGTGTTATCATAGGGTGAGTAAGTTGAAGTGATGAGTTTAAGATAAAGGATATAGGTGGAAGAGGTAAAGGCAAAGAAATGGGAGAGGAGGAAAGATAGGTGGAGGATAACACAGGTAGATTTTTATAGGGAAAGAGATGTTTAAGGAAATGTACATGACAAGAAATGTAAAGTTTAGAGGTGATGAGATCAAAGCATCGATAACCCTTATATTGACAAGCATAACTGAGAAAACACATTGCATAGACTTTGGTGTCAGTTTGTCTATACGGATAGAGTCGAGATAGGAAAAATGGACATAAACAAATACCATAAGATGAGTAAGGTCAAGTTTAGTACAATACAGGATTGTATGTGGAGATTTGTGATGAAGAATGAGTGGGTAATAGATTGATAAGGTAGATAGTAATGGTGAATGCTTCGAACCAAAGGAACTTAGAAAGAGAGACGTGAAGGAGAAGGATGAGACTAGTTTTAATTATGTGACGGGTTTTACACTAAACAAAGCCATTTTGTTGATGGATAAGAGATGTGAAGGGTGATACTATTGGAAAGAAGAAAGTGAGCAATGGTGCCTTTGGTGAGTTTGGGAGCTATCGCATTGAAAGGTTTGTATAATAGTGGAGAAGAGGATTTTAGTGGTTTTAAAGTTTGAAAACGAAGTAAGGAATGATTTTTCGGTCAAAGGAAAATTTTATGTAAAATGTCTAAAGTTATCCACAAAGACAATGAAGTATTAGTAAATAGAGTGGAAAAAAGACAAAGAAGGTCTTTAAATGAATTAGTTGTCAAGGTTTGACAAAAATCCAAGAAAACATAGGAAATAAAAGATAAACACTTTTTCCTTGAAGACAGGAAGTACTTGGATTGATGACATTTGAATCAAAAGGCAAGATATGACCTAATCTAGATAGTTTGGATCAACATAGATCACCAAGATATTGATGCCACAAATTTTTTAAAGTTGAAGCTGTTGTCAGAGCAACAAGATTTATGAAATGTAGTGGAATCTTCATTGTGAGAGGTTGTTATAGATGGGACCTATAAGGAGTGGTATCCTAGATTTGAAGTCCTTCATAACATGGTCAAGCAGTTATATTCAATGATGCTAGATTTATCAGTGAAAAAATTTGCAACAGATAAAATATTAGTAGTAATGTGAGGGACAATCAATATATCACGAAGATAAAGATTACGAGAATAAGTAGGAAAGATTAAGGTACTAGTGGATAAAATTGGAAGAGTATGTTCATTACCGATAACTACTTGATTGGAACTTTCATATGGTATAATAAATTCTACGATACGAGAATTTAGAGTCATATGAGCAGTGACTCTAGTATCTAGTAACCATTCAGTAACATTGTTGGTGTTGAAGGGAGATGGGTCATGATCTTGTTGGATATTCATGGCAGAAAATGTTATGGTGATATTATTTATAGTATGAAATAATCTAGTTGATCAATTATGCGATTCCAAATACTAAAAGTAACAGTGAGTAGTAATATATCCCTATTTCTATCAAATTTGACATTGGGTAAATAATTTATTATTGAAATTGGACTTAAGATAAGATTAGTTATGTTAGGTTTGAGTTTGAAATTGGTTTTAGGCTGGAATATAAATAAGAAAGGGCTGATGTGGTTAGGCTTCATTAAACTACATAGGTCCAAATAGGTTTTGTAAATTTTGTGGTCTATTAAAAGTTTCAGGGGGCCAATTTTGATGCCTATGAGAATTAGGGTTAAGAAGTGAGTACTGTCCTCTTTGTGTTCTTCATTGCCCCTGCCATGTAAGCCAAAGACAGAGTGATTGTTACTAGAGAAGGCAGCGAAAACTGAATTTGATGGAGGCGATGCATTAAAGGAGATCAGTTGTTGTTTATGAAATAGAAGTTTCGCATTGAGTTCTGCAAAGGTGATTCCAGTGTCGCAGTTTTCTATAGCTATTATAAATGACTCTAATTATACAGGTAATCTGTTTAAGGTGAAGGTGACGAGGTCTTCATTTGAGATTAAATCTCCAATTGCAGCGAGTTCTTCTGTAGTAATGGACATGACGTTGACGTAGTCTATAATAGTGCTGGATCCTTTTTTTTTGGTGTGTGAAGCTTTTGGAGGAGGAGAGATCTTTAAGACACTGATTATTTCATGAAGTGTGCTTCATGTCCTACTCAGAGATTGCAACCCATATTGTGCTTGAGTGTAAGTCGTATAGTTAAGCTAGAGAGTGATATAATGAGGAAATAGTAAACCAATTGGTCAAATTTCTTCAATTTGATGTATTCAACGGATTGGGAGTCTGAGCTTCTTCTAGAGGTGAAATGATCTCGTCAACATAACTAATAAGATTTGAGGTAATTAGAATAGTTCGTATTTGATTTCTCCACACTAACTAATTAGTAGAATCTAGGGGTATAGCTAAAAATTTTGTGATTTGGTTGAATGATAATATAAGGAGAGGGTTTTACAACATATTTGCATATGTGGAATTGCCTTCTTGTTATGTTGAATCTGCTAGAGATGTTATCACAAAGTATGGAAGAGTTTGTAATCTTTTAAACAAAATCTCTTATTGAAATATTATGAATGGATCAGACATGCTTTACGAAAGTAATTACGAAAGATTACAAACTCTTCACATAATAACTAATCACGAAAGTAATTACGAAAGTAAATCTCTTATTGTCGTGCTTGTTATCTCCACACCAAGTAATTACGAAAGCTTTGCTCTTCGCCTAACTCGATTCGAATTAGTTAATAATCCTAACACAATAAAATAAATAAATTCGTGATACCATACACACATGGCATATTTAAGAACATTTCACTCACTATTAAACTTATAATTATATTTACTCAGTCTTTTAAACCAATCAGAAAACAATATCTTAATAAAAGTATCAAAAAACCTTCAAAAAGATTTTAACCTTTAAAATGGACAAGAAAAAGTTCTAAAAAATTCTTTATATCAATCCGAAGAGTAATAATAAATTAATAGGGACCTAACGTTGGAAAATGGTTACTATCGACAACATCAAAAGCAGAGACCATTATGATTTTTTTTAGGTACATTTCTTCAAGCTGTTGGGTATTGAAGTCTTTTGGCTCGGTCATTAATAAAAATAGCTTGACAGTCCCACTCAATAAGTCAGAGCTAAAGGTGAGATACACGTTTTAAACAATCATGGTTGTATCTAAGAAAGTTTGGCGACAGGAATATAAAAATTACTTTTTTATTGATAAATAATAATCGCATGCAATTAGGTTATACTTTTTAATGTAAAAAGAAAATAAGGATGAAAATTTTGTTTTATGATTTGATATTATGCCTACAATAATAAAAGGTTTCTTTTTTGTGTGAAATAGGGAAAGCATCTTTGATATGTAAATGTTTGGTAAATAATGACATGTTTAATGTGGCATAATATAATTATTGAAGAAAATGTTGCAATTTTTCTATATCTTTTCCCAAGAAAGAATGCAACAGTGAGGGGTGTGGAGCGGAAGTCAATGCAAAGAAAGGCGTGAGTGAAACAATGATGAGTGGATAGCAGAGAAACGACGTGAGGGAGAGCGTAAAATAATAATGAAATGCATTGGAAGCGGAGGACAAATGATGATATACGTTGATGAAGGGATAGATCATAGTAGTAGTAGCAATAACATACTTGAGTAGACAAGAGGTCAAGCGCAGGGTGGTATGGACTATAGAGAAAGAGTAATTATTGTCACAAGACATCGTCCCAAGAGACAATTCCCACATTAGCAATCATGTTTACATAGGATCTTATTACCTTCTTCATATTTCTAATTTTGTTCTGAGTCATTGTTAGACTCCACACCCACATTCTCGTGGGTACTTCTTGGATTCATCTCCCAAAGCTAGTATTACAAACAAATTATTACGCTTTGATTGTTTAACATATTTGCTTTTGGTCCATCTGCTAGGCATGCATGATGAATATGCATACACATTACTCATCCTATAAAGCTCAACCTAGATCTAGCTCATCTAATTACAAGTACATAAATGTATTAAATTCTAATTATTGGTCTAGACCACTAATGCTCCTAGTGATTTGAAGTTAGTAGTTTCTATGAAAATGAAAGCAATCACAAGATCAGGACTTTGATGCATTTGAGAACTTAATACAACCTTTGTGCAGGTCCCTTGTGGAAGGAAATTAAGCCTCTAGTTTTCTTTTGTTTTAGAACGTACACTTAACTCCTAGTTACCTCATTTTCTTTACTTAACCCTGTCAATCCGTAACGGACGAGTTCCAAGTAAAAAGATTTATATTAGATTTAGTGTATTTAGAAATTAACATGATTGTCTTGTCCTTTAACAAAATTTATATTATTAAAATTGATGTCATGAACATACTTACCAAACTAGAAAAACCTTTTGGGATATAATTAATGTCACCATATCTAGTAATAATTAAAATTTATTTAATTTTTAAAATAAAATAACAAGTAATTCTCCGACCCTCCTTTGCCTACTTAGAACTAGCAATAACTGAGCTAATTCATGGAAAGAGAAGACATAATACAATGGTGTGACAAAAGGAGATTTGCGTTAGTAATTGTTTACTGAACATCACGTCGAATCATGTATATGTTAGTTTAATTTCTTTTTACTTCAGACATTCGGCCTAATAACACAATCCCTCCCTTCTTTGTAATACGGCTCCTCTTCGGGTTAGTAAATCATATGCACATGTTTATATAAATGTAACTAGTTATTCATACATTGTGTTAATATACACAAATCTTTTGTAAGTAAGAGAAGCGAAACTCAAAGATGTTTGTAGCACTATTATTCCTCCACACAAATTTCTTTTTCTTTTGGTTGCTTAGCATGTAAAAGGTACAAATATATAGCATGTAATATGCATCAGTAAAATAATGCCAAATTAAGGCAGCTAACAGTGTTTAGTAGAAAATGTGGAACTCGAACAAACTTACGCATAGGTGAATTTGAAGGGAGTAGGTAACACATATGGTTGCAACTTTAATGTGCATAGTATTGCACTTTTCTTTTCTTTTTTTCATGAGATCACACTTTTGATTATGCCACTATGAGTTAATCACGTTATCATTGTCCACCATTAATGGAAGTCAAGCCTTAAGTTATTATTTCATATTCTATTCAACTGTGCACTAAAGCCTGTCAACCTTAGATACAGTTTTCACATAAAACCTCTTTCCAGCTTATCCAACGTCAGTCAGTGGATCTGGGCAACTCAACCGGAGACAATCCTTATATTCCTTCACACGAAGAGCAACTTTATTTTCTTTGCAGAAGTAGTGCTGCTTTTTCTTTTTTCTTTTTAAAAATAGAAGTAGTGCTGCTACTAGGCACCAGAGCCTTTGTATTAAAAATGATATTCTAACTCTTTTTCAAGTCAATTTTAACTACACATACATTTATGTGAACTTCATATATAAACATGCAGATAAAATTAAATAAAATACTAAAACAAAAGATCTGTTCTCAATAATAATATCATATCTTCTGTATCAAAAATGATATTTCAACTCTCTTCCAGTCAATTTTAACTGCACTTTTATACGAGTTCAGAGTAATTGTTTTCGTTATTATGAACCTACTCTATTTTATTAGTATCTATTGTTTTAATTTTTTAAGGCCCATTTATATAGACGAGTTCTCGAAAGAACTGTCAAGATCTAGACTGTACAGAAGGTTTTTTTTTTTTTTTTTGAAGAAAGTAACATGTACCGAAGGTGTTAGAAGAGCAGGCAAAATAGCACACATAATGTCCAGCAGTAGTATTAGATATGTGTATGTAGCTTCCTGCTGAACAAAACGAAAAAGAGACGCAGAAAACTAAGGCAGGCAGTCAATTTTCGTACAAATAGTTACTTCTATAGGCTCGCTACCACCTTTGTCAGCCTTTTAATGTGTGGGGTTGTCTTCATATGCTCCTTTTCATGCAGGCCAAAATCGACTACCGAATTTTCTTTATAATATACACCTATAAAATTTGTATACGCATAATTATCTATTCTGTAATATATACAAATAACTAAGTTAAATGTAACCGATCGAATGTTTTTATTAATTTGAAGAGGGAAAAAGTTGAAGCTTTTCAACGATACATGCATGTATTTGGAGAGACTTTTCATTTCTAAAGGCTATCTCACATTTCGTGTGGCATTTAACTGAGAGTTGTAAATCACTAACAAGGAGTTGATCTAAGGGGCTGAAAGAATAAGTAATAATGGGAATCAAACAGATAGTGATTACAACGTTAAATACTATAGCTCATTGGAAATTATTAACTTATATAGCACAATGATTCCTTGCTATGTATTGCTCATTATAACAAGGAGTCATAAGAACCATGTCCTCCTAAAATGATTGCCACCAAAGGAATTTGTTTCGATTGATACGCAGATGCCTGGCTGTAAATTAGCAGAGAAGCCATCGATCCTGACAGGTAAAAATTAAAAAGTATCCAGCAATTATTATGAGACCACCCCTAAGTAACTTAGATTAGGCTAAAAAGACAGATTAACGGGTAAGAAAAAAGGGTGTTTTATTTTTGTATGATTGAGAAGAAAAAAGACATCCGCGGAAATGGAAGGATCTTTGTTCCCCTTCATAGACATAATGATTAGGACTTTGTCGTGCTTTATTTCATTATCATAATCATCAACGTTATCATCATCATCATGTTGTGGCCCTTTTTACTCATCCTGGATGCTGCGTTATGCCTGCAAAGAAAGAGACATGAAGCCCTAATATATTGCACTCTTTCATGACTCTGTTGATAATGACAATGATGCTCTCATAATAATTGTGCAACTTCTTTCTTGTATTCTTTTACACTTTTTTTGTGGCTCAAAGCTCATGTGGGTAATCAAAATTCAAGGGCATGATGACGATGGGACTGGCATTTTTATGTATAGCCTCTTCACCATCGATCATCATTTGGATACTTGCAAATACTAGCCCAAACTTCTGCCAAATCGACGAAAAATCCTTCTAACCCTTTCGTTGCTCAAGAAGAAACTGCAGTGAATACATGTTTTATTACATAAATTTTATTTCGTTTTTAATTATAATATATTGTTATTTTGAAAATATAAAAACTAAAAATATAAAAGAAAGACACATATAATAACTAAATAATATTGTAAAAATAAATGATAATTTTTAAAATAAAAAGTCAAACTATAAGAAGTTAAATATAACCCACCCTAATTCTATTCCTTTATCCAAAGGAATCTAATCGGCATATTTGATTAATGAGAGGTTTGATCTTCGTGCACAATATGCTAAATCGTTTAGAAAATCAAATCGAATGTGGGAATGTTACAGACAATACAAAATCGTTAAGTTGACAAAGTCGTATGGTATCCATTGACAGATTCTATAAGCAATATCAGATCACCAAGTCAAGATTTCTTAATAACATATTATTATTGCTAATAACCTTGGTAACTTAGCAACAAAGTTCTTTCCCTCTTAATTTGCAAAATGTTTGTGTTCACGCTTCCTCAATCAAACGCTAAAAAAGACGGAGAAAATCGATGCTATATATCCTATAACCTACATGTAAGGAAAAAGCATTACGAATGAGTTGAGCACTGAACAGACAGGAATAATTAGAAAGGAGAAAGCAAGCTGAAGTAGTTTGGCAATAGAGAAAACCCAAGTAGAGGTCCCAGAGGCTAAATTAATACCTAGATGGAGATTTTAAATATTAAACCATAAATTGGATGATATTATAGTGCAGATAGTCATCAGGCATACAAAAAATCGAACGAATGGATTACTGGTGGAAGACATAATGAATGGATTCATTGCTGCCTAATCAAACACAGAGCAAGGCAGTCAAATCAGCCAGTAATACAGTACATGTTTGGAATTAAGTTGAAATGATTTACCATTCATATAATTGCTCTGATGAAGCTCGTTATGCAATGTTTTGATCTCATTTTCATAGAATTTGAAGGTTTTCATCTCAGCAGAAGCCTTTTGTTTTTGTTTTTCTTTATTAGAGACATTTGATGGTTCAGTGACCTTGCTAGCAAATGGTTGCCATGGTTTTGATTTGATTACCTTTTGAAAGCAATTGAAAGGTAAGAGATAGGATTTGCTACATTTTTCACTTGACAGGATACCTTCAATCCAAGTTCTGTCCTTTGTTTTAATTTAAGTCGCTATATTCAATTATTTGTTGTTTTAAAAATTTGTCCTTACCCGTATGCCAAAAATGCACAAAACTAATCATTATGCTATAAATAGTGGCTGAATCGCTTCCCGCTTGTCCATTTGACTCTCAGCAAGAAAAATCAACCCTCTATAGATCTTCTATACTTCCTACACAAACTCACAGCAAAAACCCTACTGCCTCAAGCACCTTCCCTTCAATCCTATGAAATGGCACTCCAGACATACGTCCTATGTTCCTTTGACAACAATCAAGCAATTGTAACACCAAACTTGTCCAACCACAACCCACGAACATCCAACTTATGCTAACTCCTTCTTACTGAAAGGTTTTTAAAAGATACCATCTCCCCTTATCATTGCTTAAAACCCTTATTCAGCTTTGGCTTCTCAAGCAGCATGTCTTCTTAGACAACAAACACCCACCATCACCACCACTACTGGCACTTGCCCTTTGGTGACCCCTTGAAAATGGACTACCTTCAACTGCAGCACTCAGAAACCAGAAGAAACTTAAAAATGAAGCCAAACCACAAATAAAATCCAAGAAAAAGAGTATGAGAAAAAGATTGAGAAATTTAAAAAACAAACAAACGAAGAATTAAGAATAGTGAAAAAGAACATCTCGAAATATAAAAATAGAATATTTCCCTCAATTTTAAATCTGTCCATCATCATCCTTATCATCAATTGTTTCCTTACAGGAGGGTGGAGCCTCAATTTCTGACATTATTTTGAGTACAATTAGACTTTAGATTCAGAAAGAACGACTCCCACTTTCAGTTAGAAATTACAGCAGGTTATAGTTTGCATTATCCTTCCTATTAACTCCTATTTAAAATAACTGAATAAAAAAGCTTAGATGATTCCATGATTATCAATCAAGTACTGCACAAATAGCTAAAAGTAGCTTCTGCAATTCAGCCTGGTTCTCAATTTTGGTAGCAAAGAGAAGTAGCCAAAAGACAAGTAGGGAGAGATAACAAGCCACCAGGATACAACTAGATCATTCACATAAAGAAACTAAAGAGGATACGTCAAAAGAAGATTGTTCAATACTTAGGGCAAGTGAAGTACCAGAAGCACAAAAAGATATTATGAAGAGGAACAAAAAGATTTTGGCTCCGGAAAAAAAAATTCAACATTAGTATCTTATCCATCTTGTAAAGTCAAAAACTTAAAAGGCCAAAGTGACTTGTTTCCTTTGGGAACTCGTTCGTAACTCAAACAATATGTAACAGACTAACAACCTACAAAGAGAGGTAGCCAAATGGAATAATTTCTTAAATTACTGTAAGTCAAGTAAGAATGAAGTAGTTGTCCCGTAGAAGCTGCAAAGATGCTATGTACAAAGAAGGCAATCATTTGACTGCTTTCTTCACTGCAGGACTAATTTTGATATATAAAATGCATTACACCACGGATGGAGCATGACAGTATCACCAATACATGTGATAAGAAGTTTGAAAAATTATAATCACCTCATAAGTTGAGACTCTTGCAGATGGCAAAGCTCTAAAGCGCAAAAGCACCATAAATGCAGATATTACTTGCATAAAACTAGAGAAATATCCATAAATGCGGACCATGCCAAGTTCTATTGCCTAATTTAATCTCCTCCTCCTAGGTGCACGAGAATCCCCACCGTCTGCATCTGAGACCCTTGAAGCATCATTCATTCTTCGGGAAGAAGAATTTGAAAAGGTAACTAGAGAATCAATTTCCAGCGCTGTGTCCATTTGACTATCTGAGTTTATAACTGCAGTAATGCTTGAAAAGGAATCTCTATCATCAACAGGTTGAGGCTGCTCCCGGTTCCTCCCAACAGAATGATTCCTGAAATATGCCTCCACTAACCCTTCAGCAGAAAATGCAGACGAATACAAAGAGTGAGTTGAAGATCTTTGTGAGCGTGACTGCATTGTCCGTAGTAGAAGTGAGTGAAGCCTACGAGCAGATAATGTATCAGGATTAACTGTGCTGCTTGGGATTAACTCTGATATATCATCAGGAGGAGTCATTGGATTTTGCTCAGCACGTACTCCCCTAGATGTCATAATCCTATTATGAAAGGAATTAGTCCTATCTGCTGTCTCACGGTCACCATCTGGATCCTGGATAGGTGTTAAATCCCTAATCATATCAAATCTACTTCCAAGCCGCCAAATCATCTCCTCCACAGGGAAATTAAAAGAACTTTGAATACTTTGCCTCAAGCTCTCAACTCGCCTAGCAGGGGGCCTAAGAGGGATCTCCAGAGAAGAATCCTCCTCTGGCCGGCGAATGTTATTCCCACGGCCATAGATTGGAGTAACATTCTTGATGGATACCTCTCCCTTACAGACTGGACATTCGTTTGCATCTGAGTATATATTTAACCATCGATATAGGCATGACCAACAAAACAAGTGACCACAACAAGAGACAACTGGGTTGTTGGCCAAATCGAAACAGATATTACAATCAAAGAAGCTCCCATCGTTTCCAGTTCCCTTCTCAACATCATTCTTTTTGCCCAATACCTGATCATCCAAAAACCCATTGTTATGTTCATACATTTTGCTGACCTCACCCCTTCTTTCTTCAGCAGTAACGCTACCCTCACCAGTCTGCAACGTGCTCATATTGCTATAGTTGCCCACCAATGGATCCAATTCAACTGAAAGTGATCGAGTTTCACGTGGAATTTGATCTTGATGCCAACTCCACTGCTGTTGAGCTCTAATTCTAACAGCATCCCTTATTCCCTCGATAGGGTCATCAACAGCAGCACTTATTCTCTCAATTGGGTCATCAAGCTCTTCAATAAGTCTCTCACTAGGGTCATTAACCCAATTATACAAATTTGCTGCTTCTCTTGGCACTGATCGTGCTGAGGCCTCAGGACCAGGCCTCAGGTTCAAATCAAGGTTCATGATATCCCATGTTTCATCATCCATCAGAAAGACTTTCAGATTGAAAAGCCTGAATTTCACAGATTGCAAAATCACATTACAACCCAGTTTTCACACTAATGCACAGAGAAAAGATAAATTAAAACCCAACTAATACCGATCCAACAAACCCCAACTAAGCAGCCCTGACTTAAAACACAAATTCAAGGAACCCAAGTGAAAAACAAAGCCCCAAGAATCAGCTATAAGTTATTACATCCAATGAAATACCAAAATTTTACAGTCAATTGAAAATCTCCAAAACACAAAGACTAAACCTTTACCGTTGTTCATCAAGATGAAACTTTCAAGCCAATGGTTTTACAAAAGACACTATAAATGTGATAAAAATCAAAAGATTGGTCAAATGAAAGTGGCGAACAATTGCGAGAAATTAGATTTGGAAAACAGGCATAAACATAAAAAAAAGAGCTGGAACAATACCTGGGGATTTCCACAATCAGCTGGCTACTCGTTCCAGACTAAGAGTCGAGTTGGCTCTGAGCTGACTCGTCATTACTGGCTCCATTCTCTTGCGAAGTGTAAGTTTGTCAACTGAAAAATCTAATGAAACAAAGCCTCCAAGAGAGAGAGAGAGAGAGAGAGAGAGAGAGAACGTGAGAGAAATGCTTATCTGCATCAGAGATCACGTTCAACTCTTGTTTTTAGGTTTCGATGATTGAAATCAAGCGATAGAGATGATGGTATGACCCCAATGAGTGGCGTTAGTTGGACGGCTCAGATTGACTTTATTGACGAAACAGATAAACCGCGATGACTTCTGGGGATAATATCTTTTAACAATCCCATTCAGCTTCTCAGTAAGATTTAATAGTAATACTATCAACTAGATTTGCTTCTAATAATAACCGTGTGAGTCAGTGACTTTATGATAAAATAGACTTTTAAAGTCATTAGAAGTAGAGTTTTAATTTATTAACTTCAACTTTTTGTGGAAACAACTTATGGTGTACTTGCTTGGTGGGTTTGAAAAATACGGCATAGAAATGAAGTAAAAGATTGAGTTTAGTAGGAGATTATGATTATAAAGTTATTATTTCGATTATTCATTTCTCTCATAATTTAGAGGAATGGATATTATTGTTATGTAAGGGTGCGCTTGTTACAATTAATTAAAATATAATATTAATCAATTAAAATGTTGTAATTAATTACAATATAATTAATTAAAATATTATTAATAATTAATTAACTAAAATATAATTAATTAATTTAAACAATAAATTACAATATAGTTAACTAAAATATTATAATTAATTAATTAAAATTTAATTAATTAATTAGTTACAATATAAGTAATTAAAATATAATTATTCATTAATTAAATATTGTAATTAATTAATTAATTAGTTACAATATAAGTAATTAAAATATAATTATTCACTAATTAAAATATTGTAATTAATTAGTTAAAATAATAAATTACAATATAATTAATTAAAATATTATTAACAATTAATTAACTATAATATAATTAATTAAAATATTATTAACAATTAATTAACTATAATATAATTAATTAAAATATAAGTCATTAATTAATTAAAATATTACAATTAATTGATTAAAATAATAAATTACAATATAATTAATTAAAATATTATTATTATTGTTTATTAAAATATAATTAATTAATTAGCTTCAATATAATTAATTAAAATTAATTACAATATTTTAATTAGTCAACATATTTTAATTAATTAATTAAAATATAATAAATTTATATTTCTTAATATTTTTCACAAACCAACCATTATCAATGGTAATGATAATCATTATTTTCTGTTAACCAACCATCATAATTATATTGATAATATTCATTCACATTCTTCACTATATTTATTCCCATTCTCCCATGCGAACCAACCACCCCTTAGACTTTTATATAAACAATACTAATTTAATAAGATTTTTGTAAATTGAAACTTTAGAAATTTTAATAAAATTTTTAGGCTGATAATTGATATCAAAATGCTGAACAAAAAAATATGTTCTATAAACTGCAGCCTACAATTTATTATGAAGATAAAAATGTGTGGAAGATTTTCATTAAAATGGATACGCCGAAAACATGGCATTTGGCAAGATTAATAAAGGTGGAGAGGTTTACTATGTTCAAGGGTGTTTGACCAGGATTTTAACCAGTGATCTCTATCTCAGCCATCTCTTAATGGTGGTCCAAGACCAAGAGGATGAATCACACTTGCCCTGACGGAGCCGTAACGAATGTGGTGTTGGTATCGTTGAACCTCTAACCTAGTAACGCTCACAAAATCTCCTATTTCACTCGATCAATAACAAACCACTTAAAAGATAAAGATAAAATTCACTAAAAAACTCTTCAAATTGAGTGCATATTAATATATATCAAAACCATTCTCACACTAATCCTATAAAGCAAACTCCAATAAAACTGTAATTGATGAATATTATTTACATTTTAAAATTCTTCTTTTGTTGAGTGTTTTTGATTCATGCAACTTTTGTTTTCCCAAATTAAAAAAAAAAAAGATTTCTCTATCACACACATGCCACATGGTCAGTCGTGGTGACCACATCCGATCTATAAGTTTCAAAACTCGATGTAATAAAAATATAAATGAGTTACATGATCAACGTAGTCATATCCACCGTTGACACAAGTGTGTCTAACTCAGCATGAGCATGCCTGATCATGAAACATCGCCTTTCAACTTGCATATGGTTATAAAAGCTTACACGATTATGGACATAGATGTGTGCCTCGCAGACAGGGGCATGCAGTCCTCTAGAAGCAGCTTCCGATCATTAATCTTTGCCTCAAATTCACCTAAACTTCGTTCTTTATAAAATATGACTGGACCCACAACAGAAATTACTCAAAATTCAAAGCTGGGTGCGATAGATGTTGATTTGTACCAACAGTTCGGCCTTGGCTCTGGAAGGATTCCATTAGTTATTGGTTTAAAAAGAAGGAAATGATGTGGATAAGAACATGTTTAGTATGAATTCAGAGAACTGAAGCTCTCAGTTTAGAGAACTTAACTTGTTTTAGTGTGACTGATTCATCAAATGCCTCTAGTTTAATGATTCAACATTCAAAAGTAAAAGCAAGCATCTTTGAAGGTGGAAAAAAGCAATTTATCTATAAGATTAAGTTTGAGCTTTTTGCAGGCTGCTTCCTTCCAACTTTGTCAAGAGGCTGCAAAATGGAACATTCCAACTCAAGTAAGAGGAGTGGGTTATGTTGGTTAGTGAGCTTGACTTGTATGAATATCTTGAGATTACAAGAAAGGAGTCAAAATTGAGTAATCTTGTCCACTTTACATGAAAAAAATACCCATTTCCATGAAGCCTTCAAAGGTTAAGTGTATCCCTATTAGTATAAAGGCTGATCAACAAGCAAAACAAACTGGTTTTCTATCAAAACGTTTTCAAACTGTCGCGAAAGCCTTAAAGAAATAACATTCATGTCCATTAGTTGCTTTAGCTTTTCTTTCCCACTGCAGTCATAAGAATAATGATCCAATATTAACAATTCCGAAAGTTTGGAACTTCTCTAATTTACAACATACAACATACGTCTTTGAAATATTTGGTAGCTGCTTTTAATTCAACAACTCGAAGAAAATCTATACCACCCTAACAAAACAAAATGTAGCAGTTAATTGAAAAACACAAATGGAATTAAATTTATCACGGGGAGTGCTTTAATAGTGGAAGAATCAACATATTGGAACCAAGAACTTATCTTTTGAATTAGGGAAAAGGAAGAAGATGTAATTAAAGGGGTTGATCATATGTTGGGTTAAATATAATAACGATGATGACCTTCCTATGGTAGTAAAATGCATTTTGTTTGGTTTTTATTTTTCATATAAAACTCTTGTTGTCTTTTCTTTTTAGTTAATAAGTAACAACAACACGAGGGGCAAGAAAGTAATATCATAAATAATAATCTTTTGTGTAAAAGACATAGACCTTTATATCCCTTGATTTTTAAAATTCTTGAATTTTTCCAGATTTTCATCCTTCTAGAAAAGTCACCTTTTAAGACTTCGGTTAAAAAATAATAATAAAATACATACACTGTGAAGGTCACATTTGTACTAATTAAATTTTATTTACATGATAATTGAACTTAATTCTTAAACTCAAAATAAATTAATTAAATTCAACTAAAACTAATAACTTATTTTAATTACATTAAATTATTAATTTAAGTCAAATTTAATTGATTTAGATTCATTTAAGAGCTAAGTTAAGTGTCATTTTAGTGACTTTTTGTTAGTCTATATCTAATATTTATATTACTTGTACTTCATTGTTATTTTTAACTAAAGTCTAAAACAAAATATTTTTCTAGAAAATTTTAAATTAGAAAGATTTTTTGAGAATTTTAAATATTAGAAATTTTTTAAAGATTTCTTAAAATATAGGGAAGTTATATATCCTTTACCCTAATATTTTTAAAGTTTGAAGTGAATTTAGCAAAAATAAGAATTTGAAGATTTAATATAAGCATCACTCTATTTTTCTCTTTTAAAGTTTTTTTGAATTTGTTTCACACTGTAATTATCTTTTGGAGATGTTTTGAGGGTCACATATAAAATATAAATATTTTTTAAGGATAATATTAGTTAATTTATATCCCATAGCTAACCAGTTAGTTGTAGTTTAATAATATAATTATTTAAAGATATTTTTAATGTATCTTCTACATATTTAGATATATATCATAAAGTTCATAAGATAAATATATATTGCATATAAAATTATGATTAGATCATAATTATGATCTCATTGTCATAAATAGAAATAATAGTTTATTTTTTACTCCTATTTTATATTATTTTAAATAGCACTTTTGGGTTAAATTATTACATTTTTTATTAATTATTTATGTTATTTAATTTTATTAATTTTAATTAAATAATTTTTTATAGTTTCGTCTGACTGGAAAACCAAAAAAGCCTAATAGAAGAACAAAATATAAAGCAGCAAAGGAGAAAACGCCAGTAGCTGGACAAAAGCAGCAAAACGCCATTAGCATAAGCAAAACGCAACGCATCAGCCAAGAGGGAAGCAAAACGACACAGCTGCAAACAAGGGACCAAAAAGCAGAAGCAGCAGCGGAGTGCAATGCAGAGAAGCAAAATGACGTTTCAGTAAAGCAAATAAGCAGAGGACACATAAGTGATAAGACACAGCAGCAGCCAAGAGAAGGATCAAAAGGACGCAGCAGCAATAAGCTGGATAGTAGAAAGGCTAAACGCAGCGCAAGAGCATAGCAATTGAGGAACAAAACGCAGCTGAAGCAGCTCCCAAATAAAGAGCAAAACACAAGGCAGTGATACAGCAGAAGAGAGGAGAAAATGCAACAGAAAAAAGAGCGAAAACACAACAACAAAACAAAGCACCCACCCGACATTATCTTCATTCAAATCCATTTGAAATGGAGGAGATAAGAGGGAAAATCATCTAAAACCAGAAACGTGTGGCAGTGGGGATGTTTCTCAGAGGCTATAAAAAGGCAACAGCAGTGAAGGAGAAGAACGAGCAAGCATTCACGTGAAACCGAGAGGTTGACACTCTTCCAAAGAGGGTTGAAGTTAGGAGCTGTATCAAGAAGTTGTTTGGGTTGATTGATCAACTTTTCAGACCTTGAAATGGCTTATCCGGGGTTTGAAATTGGAGCTCGGTAATGAGTTTTTTTGAATCCTAATTCCCTTTTTTTTAAAAATAATTTCCTATGCTTAGTTTTTTTTTATTATTCACGAAGTATCTTAAGAGAGTCTCAATTATGGAAAAACATTTTTAAGTCATCCACACTCAGACTAATCCTCGTTCGAGCCGGGTAGGTTCCTTGCGAGAGGCAAAGCTCTGATCCCAAGTTTTAAACGGCTGCATACATGAGAGCGGTTCGAACTCGCGACTTCACTTAAGTCAAAAAAGCCCCTTATCAATTCACCTGCGTCTTGAAGTTTCCTATGCTTAGTTATTTTTTTATTACACAAGGGAAATACAACATTAAATTAATGCATGTGGGTACATAGCGCCCTGCGCATCGCGGTGGAGGATCTCCTGAATGTCAAAAGGAGGCTCATGGAGGAAATAGAGACCCGGACTGCACACCCCAGCGAGTCGAGCTAGGCTGCCCGCGCACTGATTTCTTTCCCGGTACACGTGCTGCAACTGAACAACTTTCGCTGCAACAGCTGGTGTATACCTGTCACCAAAACAAAAATCTCAGTCAGTGCCCCAAGGGGAGCAGAGAGCATATTAATAACCTCAAGGGAGTCGATTTCGAGAATAACACGTCGAAAGCCCAAGTCCCAGGTCAGGTGGAGTCCCGAGAGGACGTCCCATAACTTCGCAGAAAGCGGTGAACCCTGCTCAATGTGCTGCTAGAAGCCGCCTCACCACTTCCCATAGCAATCCCTTATCAGACCCCTAGAGTAAACCCTGTGGGAAGTGGGGTTCGTAGCGCCATCAGTGTTAACTTTCACCCAACCTGCCCCAGGCTTCTGTCACCCGACGCAAGTACCCACTGGTAAGTCCTGAGCTGGAAACACGCACTTCTCCACCATCCAGGCTCGGGCAATCCATCCCACGTAATCCATGATAACTTTGTGCCCCTCCTCGGGCCAAACAAAAGTCGGATAAAAAATGCTGCTGCTTCGCCATTTCCAGAGGAACCAGCAAGTGACCCCAAAGATTGTGGCCCACGTTTCCTACTACACCGGGGCCTGCTGAGTGAGGTTACACTGCAACCAAGTGTCCACCTCCTGCTGGAAGAAAGTCGCATCCACCATCTCCTGAGGGAAATGACTCCAGAGTGCACGAGCCCGCGAACAATCCCGGACCATGTGCACAGTGGTCTCTTCTTGACCACAAAAATGGTAGCTACTGTTGAAGGCAAGATGTCTGATGACTCGCTGATGATTCGTGAGAAGGCTGCGTTTAGCAACAAGCCAAAGAAACGATCGAATGCGCTGGGGGCCTCCCCATCTCCAGATGATGTCCCATAATCTGTGTCTATTGTGGGGGGTGCGGTCCTCGATAATCTAATACGTAGTAACCACAGTGAAACCCCCGTGGGGAGAAGGTCCCCATATCAGCCTATCCTCCCCCTACTCCCGTCAATAGGGCCTAAGTGCGCGATCTCCAAGCAAACCAAGGATGGGAAATACTGTTGAAACTCGGACCAACGCCAACTGCCACCTTTTGTAAGGAGGTCCGCGACCGTGACCAACCGAAGGTGCTCTGGGAGCGGGGAGGAGGCCACGTGAATAAGAGGTCCCCACCCCTCCAGCCACTGATCCATCCAGAATAACACCCGCCTCCCGTTTCCCAATCGCCAGTTGAGTCCGTTCCGGACCCATTGCCAAATCACCGAGATCCCTCGCCAAACTGATGACGCTTCTGACCGATGGAGCGTGAGGGGAATATGAGTGGGGTCAAGCCGATATTTAGACCTAAGGACCTTAACTCAAAGAGCCGTAAGGTTCGTGAGTAGGCCCCAACCCAATTTGGCCAGAAGCGCATCGTTCGTAGACCGAAGGCGTTTGATACCCAGTCCCCCCTCCGATTTAGGCTAACACACCGACTCCCAGTTGACTAAGTGCATCTTACGGTGCTCAGGCGAGGAACCCCATATAAAGCTGCGCATGATTATTTCCAGATCGTCGCTCAAACGTCGCGGAAGACGAATCGTGTGTATGGTGAACATGGGCAGTGCTGACAGGACGGACTGAGTCAACGTAACCCTATCTGCAAGAGACAGTAACCTGGCGCGCCACCCTGAAAGTTTCCGCTGAGCAGTATCCAGAATATACTGATAGGTGCGCCTGAACGTCCGCTCGTGGAGCAAAGGAACCCCTAAATACTTGCCTAGGTTCGACGTGCACGTAACCTGAAGCTCCAGGCTGAGACATCGAGCAGTTTCCCGAGCAACATTCTGAGAGAAGAAAATACGAGATTTGGCTGTGCTCACTTGCTGCCCGGACGCACTACAAAAAGTGTCCAAAGTACGAGCTATAAGCTGAATCTGTCGTTCCTCTGCTTCTGCGAAAAGGACCAGGTCATCGGTAAAGAACAAGTGGGTGAGGAGAGGGTCCGTACGCCCCATCCGAATCGGTTTCCAAGCCCCCCTTTCCACCTCAGCGGAAATGAGGTGACCCAGTCGCTCCATACAGAGGACGAAAAGGTAAGGTGAGAGGGGATCCCCTTGCCTGATGCCCCTCGAAGGTCGGAACGGCGCGGAAGCGGTACCTTGCCAAACCACTTGAAGAGTAGTAGTCGTGACACATTGCATAATGACCCGAATGAAACAAACCGAAAGTCCAATATCCTCCAGGGTCTCCTGAATAAACTGCCAGCGAAGGCGATCATAAGCTTTCTCCAGATCCACTTTGAGGGCTAAGTAACCAGTTTTGCCCGTTTTCTTCCGCATCGAATGGATCACCTCTTGGGCTATAATAATATTATCCGTAATATGCCGGCCTGGAATAAAACTGCATTGGATCTCCGTTGTTAAATGGGGCATGTGGACCTTCAGCCGATGCACGAGGACTTTGGAAACGATCTTATACAACACATTGCACAAGCTGATTGGTCAGAATTGGAAGACCTGAGTTGGGGAAGGGGTCTTCGAGATGAGCACCAGAGATTGAGGTCACGGTCCCAACATTCCTGACGAAAAATTTTCTGGATGAAGTCCACTACAACGGGCCCAACCGTCCCCCATTGACGTTGGAAGAAAAGAGCATTAAAACCATCCACCCCTGGGGCTTTGTTTGGACTCATCGCGAAGATGGCACTAGAGACCTCAGCGGCCCGAATAGGGAGGCTTAGCTCCCTAACCTGAGCCTCAGAAAGGGGCGGGAAAAGACCAGTGATAGGGAACTGCACGGTAGGCCCTACATCCTGATTATAGAGCTGGATAAAATAGGCATTAACAAGGTTATGCAGTTGGGCTGGATCAGTAACACTTTGCCCGTCCTCATCTTTGAGAGACTCGATACGCAGCTTCTGACGTTTGGAGAGGGCGATCGTATGGTAATACTTGGTGTTTCTGTCGCCCTTGGAAAGCCACTCGCAGCGGGCTTGTTGATGCCAAAATAACTCCTCCTCGCACAGAACCTGGAGTAACTCATGACCAAGCTTGTCCTCCAACTCCAGTAATGAGTCCGGAGCCCCCTTCGACATAGCCCACTGGATGCCTTCCAAGCGGGTCACGAGTTTCTTCTTCCGGGAGAAAATGTTGCAAAACTCATGTCGGTTCCATTGCTGGAGGTGACCGGAGAGTTGGGTGAGGGAGTTACTTAGTCTACCCTCCAGCGGGTGCCAGGACGCAGCGACGAAAGTCTGAAAGTCCGAATGGGTTAACCAAGCATTCTGGAACTGAAAAGGTGGTGCGTCCTGAACCCGAGGTGGAGTCTTGAATAAATGGAGCAGCATAGGCCAATGGTCAGAGCCTAGGAAAGGGAGGTGCTTATTGGTCGTATGAGGGAATTGTTGGACCCAGGCTGTCGAACCAAACGCTCGATCAAGCCGAGCTTGGAGTTGCCCCCTCCTTCAAATAAATTTCGAGCCAACGTACTCGAGGTCATGGAGCCCACTCAGATGGACCCAATCCCGGAATTGTAGATTCATAACCGAGGTTGAGGGGGAGCCTCCCCATTTATCCGAGAGATCCAATTTAGCATTAAAATTGCCCCCCCACAAGCCACGACCGAGTGCAAGAGTTACCAATCCAATAAAGAGCGGACCCAAGATTGGACTGCGAGGGCACTTGCGGACTAGCATACACGATGGTAAGGTCAAACGAATAAGTTCGATACTTCACGATAGATGTAAGAATTGCCGATGAGCAATAACGATAGAGATATCAAATGTCTCTTGCCAAAGGAGCCAAATGCCTCCTGAAAAACCCTCCGCTTCGATTCTAAAGGAGAAATCATAGCCAAGTGTACGAATAACGTCCTGGGCCCTAACTCCACTAATCCGGGGTTCCAATAAGGCCAAGACACCCAGTTTATAACTATGAATGTAGTTACACAGGAGGGTCTGAAACGTAGACCCGCCGGCTCCGTGACAATTCCAGATTAATAAAGACATAATGACAAAATGAAGGAAGACAACTTACCTCAAGCCCTCCACCGAGCGCTCAACTGGAACTTCCTCGGGCTCTACTGAAACAGGGACCAGAATCACGAGCTGGGTCGGGTCTGGCCCAGAGCAATCCGCTTGCCCTATAGAGGCCATCGTGATATCAGGAGGTTCGGAAGTGGAAAGGTCATGGATTTCGAGAGTGGCCCAGGGATCCTCCACCTCTTCCATACCCAGGGGACCTTCTGTGACCGCCTGAGGTGGCTCTACTATAAACGTGTTGTCATATATCATTTCAGAGTGGGTCGGAATGGTGACAGTGAGGTCGCGATCAGAGGTCGTCGGTTTAAGTTGAATTACTAAGTCCGGGACCGAGATCTGTGATGGGCCGGCGCTAGACTAACCTGGATCCACCCTAGGCTGTGCTTTGGCTGTGAGACCTTTGCCTTTAGCTCCCCGTGCAGGGCCTCGGGATCATTCGGCGGTCTTGGAAGGCCCGGACTGCTGTGGAGTTCTCCCGATTTCCTTGAAATTAAACACATTTATTCTCTAGCCCATGCCAAAGGGCAATCTAACGTTTTGGTTGGGAGCATGTTGGGTAGTCGTCTCAGCTACAGTGTCATCATTTAATAACACTACAAAGGGAGATCCTCCTATAGATTGCCCTGGCTGCGTCGAATTCGCCCGTGTTTGACCCTGTCCTCTCAAAGATGGTGGACGTCTTCTTTAGACGTGCGTCCACGGCCCATAGCCGTTAGAGGATGCTGGGGTCAGCTGGCCTCCTGTTGCAGTCACACTACTGCCTTGCTCTGGCTCAGGTGCGCTAACTCTGCTCTCCAGTGAAGCATCGTTGGTGGCAGTGGGAGCTTGCTTGGCACAGGCGGTAGAAGTATGCCTAAGAACTCCACACCGAACACAGACTTGGGGTAGGCCCTCGTAGGAAATAAGAAACGTTTCGCCATCCAGTGCGACACTCGGTGTTAGAGGCCGATTCAAATCAATCTCCACAAAAATTCTGGCAAACTTCCCATTGTTGGCCAGCATCGTCTCCTCATCCAGCCGAACGATAGAGCCTACCAGGTCACCCAACGCAGTCAGGATTCGGGGATGATAACGTGAAAGTGGCAAGTTTGCAATCCTTATCCAGACGACATCTTTGGAAACTGCAGCTTGGGATGGGCGGAAGGACGGGCTCCACCTCTGAACGGCGATTACCTGGACAAAGACCACCCAAGATCCCTCGGTGAGTACCCGGAAGTAATCTACGTCCTCCTGAAATTTGACCAGAAAAAACTCGTTATCCAGATCGATCATCTTCATCCGGCCACGCAAACGCCACAGGGTCTGCAACCGGTTACGAAGCACCGCGAACCCCACACGTCTTCCCAGGACTTTCAGCACGACCGCCCGCTCCCACTGCCTGTCAAGCTTGTCTTTGAGGGTGATGTCGCCATCGTCAACATCAACGGGGTCCTCGTCGGGCCACCCTTGGGGCGTCGCCTCATCGCCTTCAGCATGGCGCCCAGTCACTGCCGTAATGTAGGACTGTTTGGGGTGGGAAGTCTCTTCCTCTCGTTTACGCGTCCTACCCTTTTTCGCTGGATGACCCTCTGGGTCTAAGGACTCCATAGCCCTCAGCATGGTGGCCGTAGCCACGGCGAAGAATACCTCCACGAGAGGCTTACTAGAGAATCACAAAACTGCCACCTTTTATCTCTCAAACTTTCTCTCTCTAGAATTTCAGAGCGTTTTTTCTAGTTTTCTCTTCACGATGGCACTTTTTCATACAATAAGTCAACTTACATCCTATTCTTTAGTACAAAACCAATGCAAGTCAGCAATGTATCTTCTCCTATGCTTAGTTATTTTAATTGTTAATTTTAGTTTTGAAATGTACTTTTAATATTTGCATTATTAAATTTTGAATTATTTGACTTATTACTGAGTTAATTTAATATTTATACAGTGAAAGAATTTATTGATTTCTAATTCATATTCTTTATGCATGTGGGTCTACTGAAAACAACCTCTCTACAATGTAGGGATAAGGCTGTGTACTATCAGGCCCTCCTAGACCCTGCTTCATTGTGGAACTTCGGGGTATGATGATGATGATAATTCACACTCTTTATACGATTGGAGACATACTTGATTTGTTGGGTCCCAATTCCCTTTCTTAGTAAATAAGCTTGTTTAAATTATTTTTGAGGTTTAGTTTGCCTAAATTCCTTTTAGTAATTAATTTGAGGTTTTTAGTGCTTAGTTAATGGTTATTAAATGAAGGGATTTAGTTAAAATTA
>JAOSBK010000005.1:38109613-38119777 GCA_027568895.1 Erythroxylum shatona | reverse complement strand
CATCTTTGATGAGTGGATCTATCGGCCCACGGGTCGTTGTGTCTGAGCCCAGACCCATCACGACCGACCCAACCAATATTAAATCACCTAGTAGTTAAAAAACGATAAGATTTAACTCCATTAAATAGAGACGTAGAGAACGAAAAAAAAAATATACATATTTAGAATCTGTATTCTAATAGAAAATTCTAATACATAAATTAAAAAGTCAATTAACTTTAATGATATTAGAAAGAATATAATTTTAAAAGGTATTTTGATTATAAAATGAACAAAAATTTAAAATTAAAATCATCTATTAGAAGGTCGAAAAATTTATTAGAACATATTTAGTAAGAATTTTAGTTTTGTATATATAGACTATAGTTGCTATAGATTCGTATTTATGTTCTCACTGTTATAAGTCCTGGCGCCCCTCTCTTGAAGTTTATTTGTTGTTGACATATAGTTTGTACATTGTATATTTTTGGAACAAACTTATTAGATTTTTCTCAATTGATTACTCTAATTCATAAGTTCTTTTCTTGGCTGAGTAAAATAAATACAGACTGTTATTAGAATTTATCATAATGCATGCAAAGGTATAATAAATTGGTTATAATTAAGCATATCACTATATATTTGAAAATATGTTTTTGGCTCAGCTCTAAACTGTTCAGTAAGAATAATCATTAGTTTTAGAGTTTGAATAGAATTCGATATTACGAGTATGATTAATTAAAGAGGTGTTCGAATTTAGAGGATTAATATGTAAACTTTAAAAGGAATATAACATATATACTGGATTCATATTTTTATTTAAACTAATATATTGAGTTCAGTTTATGATTTTAGTTTCAAAAGAAGTGATGTCAGTTTAAAAAAAAATAGCGAATAGTCTCGTAAACAATCATTTCTCGTTTGCCAGGTATGATGGACGATGTTAAACTAGGTTACAGCTAAGATTCCTTGCTAGCTTCCTAATTCAAAGGTATATCTCCGCAATTAGAGGAAGGTTAAGGACGTGGGTCCGTAATACATTTCTTACTGAGAATTTTGGATAGTACTGAAAAGTAGGAATTTTCTCTTACACGTATACAATGATAATGAGCTACAGTTGCTTATATTGACCTAATAAACCCAAATAAAACGACAAAATGAAGGTGTTATTAAGTTGACTTGGAGCGATCAAACTGTACACTTATTTTCAACAGTTTTGGGATCTGACTATAATAATATCCCGCCATTTAGCATCTATAAGTTTAAAATTTCTCGTGTTATATTTAAATTGTGCTAGGTTTTAACGTTGGAAAGTCAATGATATCCCATTAATCATGGGACAAATATGTTCTGTAGGATTTTGGTTTCCTTGTACATTTAGCATTCCTTTAATCCTAGGTCACAGGTTTTTCAATTCAAAGACAAATACCTTCGCCCTTTTTTTTCATTTAATCTCCAATAGAAGAAAAAAGCTGGACAAGGAAAGTCAGCTGGTGTCGAAAAAGTTCAATCATATAGTCCCTGCATACGAATGTTCAATGATATGCACTCATGGACATGTACAGCTCTTTCTGACTTTCTTATCTTGGAGACTCATTGCATTAAAAATATACAAAAAGTTAGTAGGACTCTTATTATCATGAAATTGAATAAAAATAAAATGTTGGCTTTTGTGGAAGTGGAGAATTTCTTCGGGAATTAAGTGGAAAGGCACTCGGCGTGGTCCTGTATATGGACGTCTGCAACTACAAATGCTCGAATCATTGTAAATATTGCACAAGAATTTGCCCTACCAAAGTCGACTTATGCTTATTTCGAAAGACTTTTACAGGGATCGATTTATATTTACTAGTTCTTAAGTTCGTAAAGAAAAATATGTCTATATTTAATATCGATGAAAACTAGAAATACACGTGAAAGACATGGTCACCACTCGTCGTTGAGTATCCGGTTAACACGGTGTGATTATGTCTGTATTTGTTGTAGTGATTGAGAAGGCAGTTGTACTAATTTCATAATCATAATAAACTTTGTTTTGTAAAATAACAAATGAGATAAGAATATAAGATAACAAGAAATGGAAAACATGAATAAGAAATCAAAAAAGGATTCTGCAACAAGTCCTTTAACCTTTAAAAAAGAATTTTTTAAAATTGTGAGGAATTTATTCTCAGTGACGCATATAAATGATGATTTTAAAATCTTGCTAGTCCAAAACTTTAATATATGTATTAGAGCATTAATCACGATGATTGTGAAATTTATCTATCAAATCTTGTCTTGATTGTTTTCATGACTGAAATTTTAGAAAAGTGTTATCTTTAATTACTAAGGTTGAAATATGAATTTGAAATTTAAATAAAAAATCTTAAATTATTGCCCTTAAGTTCTAACTCTTTTTTTTTTTTTTTGAGTTTTAGGCTGATTTAGAATTCTCTAATACTGTCTCTCTTTCCTGATTCAATAATGCTTGTCTATAATGAAATTCATCTGCAATTTGTTTGCGACACTCTTTCAAAAAGTTGTGTCAGTTGCTAACTTTGCAAGTGCGTAAGTTGTAGAATTTGCTCCCCTAAATTACGGAATTAATTTCAACTTTTTTTTTTTTGGATATGGAAAACTTGCACTTATGATGTAATATTTTTTCAATCTGGAAAACTTCATACATCAGATCATCAAACTTGATTATGTGCAGTCACAGAACTCCATTACTACCAACATCAACGGCATGCCATCATCTTTACCGTTGTCACAAGTCATTGGAACTTGCTAGAAGTGTGGCTAGGTAGTTGTTATCATGATAATATCTGGTTTGATGCCAGAGAGGCTTGATGGCTGAGGTGGTGACAATGAGGGGCTATGTTGTCTAATGTAGAAGAAGGCTTCTTTGTTTGGTCATAAGTTTAAATTAAACTATAACTAGAGTAAACCTTGTTTATTTACAAGGTTTAACAATTTCAAGCTTGAATAAATTTTATTTGGATATAAGATTATTTAATTTAAAACTAAATTAATTGTGTTTATCAACTAAGTATGTTCTAATTAGCTTAATTATTAAATTTAATTATGCTTAAATAAAAATATGTTTGACTAAATGGATAGCTTTAAATTGGATTATTTAGGCCCAACCTACGTTGTCCATGTGATCTTATTAGATCTAGTTTGATTGGGAACGAACAAGAGGCATTGACTACAAAAAAAATCTTGCTTCTAACTTACATGGACCAAACAGGTCTGAATCCATATCTATCTAACCATTTACCTACACCTTCTGACACATAGAAGCTTAATTTAGACTTATTTATAAGTATTTTCTAGTTAATAAAGAAATGTACTCTTTTTGAATTCCATACTTTTTTCATGTTTATATATTCTACTTTTCAAATTATTTAGTTTATTTAAATGTTATTTGTATCAAATTATTTATTTATTTAACCACCATCTTATTTATTATTATGTTTATTAGTTTAGTCCCTTAGATCAAACGTTTAGTTTATCTAATGACAAATGTTCAAGTAATGTGCTATTGATGATTTTCTTGAGTAAACAATGTGTTTATTTGAATGTTTATGGTGATGATTTATCTCTTAAATTGATCTTAGTAAAAAGTCTTGGAAGATGAGAAGGTTAAGAATATAACACACGTGTCTAACCAAGACAAAACATCATTAACTAATTGACGTAGTTGTTAGATTATCATATGCTACATGGACAAGACTTAAGTAAATGACATATTTGATTGTCTTGACAAATAATCTATTTATTTGAATATTTATGGTGATAGTCTATCTCTTGAATTGACTTTGGGAAAGAGTCTTAGAGAATGAAAAAGCCAAGAGTAACACACAAGTTTGAACTAAGACACAACATTATTAGCCAATTATGATAGCTGTATGATAATCATATGGTATTTAAACATTATAATCATGGAAGTTTCTTGCTTTGTGAGCATTTCATTTAATTTTGAAGATCCAACAAAGAATAGAAGCAAAAAATATAAAGAGAATAAATTGGTTGTAGCAAGGCTTAGAGGACCTGGGAGCGAAAAACCATGTAACAAAGGAAAGAGCCAAAAACTATAAAAGGTCGTTTCATAAAATTTTGGTAAATTCCATCTACGGCAAGGTGGCAATATATATGAGACAACTCTAGATATAAGGTACAAGGTTTAGACACATGTAAGTTAGTTACATAATGATGGTCAAAATCCTTATCCTAAATGATATACTGTTCGCTTCCAAGACAGATAAAATCTTATTTCTATCATAATTCTACTTAGCCTTGAATCAAATATTAATTTCAATAGTAGTGGAATAGATATTTTTTCTAGAATCGATTATTATAGCCTATGGTTTTATAGTATTAGATGTTGTTTTCAAATTCTAAGAACGCTTGAATGTTGACACTTGACCTGCATAACCCATTTATGCAAGACACACATTGCACACTCATCAATAATTGTACATGTATAAACATTTATTTATACACAATTGTATTAATGGACTATGTACAATGCATGTTCAATGACAATCTTGAACATATGTTCTAGAACACATATTATGCTCATTCCCATTTCATAATTCATATATGTCTAATTGAAATTAGATATACACTTCATTTGTACATAATCTTTCTAAATTCTCCTTTTAATCTTTACCTTTTGCATGTATCTAGCTTATTCATAAGCTTACACCTCAAGAACACTTGGTTACTTTATATCATAACTCAATTTCTCATCATCTCTTTTCTAACATCATATGATCTCAAAATATCCAGATTATCCCCCAATAGGAATCCAATTGAAAATCCGATAATGCAAAAATCACTAGAATTGATTCTAGAATACTTAAACCCAAACATTTTCTAAACTCCATGAACTAGAATCCCTCCAAAAATCCAAAAGATTCAAAAGGATCTTACCTTGATTCTTCACCAAATGAAGAGATCCTTAGCTCAAATGGAAGCTCCTTTCTTCCTCTTCCTTTTTCTCTTCTTGAACAGCTTCAAAATCTCTCTTATAGGCTAGGGAAATTGAAACCCTAGCTTGTTTTCACTTCTTTCTCTCTTTCTCTTCTTCTCTTTGTACTTCTCCCTCTTTTTTCATGACATTCTCTCTCTTTTCTCTAGAATTTTCGTTGTTCCCATCTACTTATCCTTCCATTCACGTTTTTCTACTCCATTTATAGGCAAGACAACACTTCTTCTTCCAATTATGCCCTTAATGATTGAGAATTGTCCTATTTTCCCTTCCATTTATGCCTTATGTCTTTTACACGTAAGTGTCTTGCCAAAGCACCCTTGAACATTCTAACATAACACTTTCTTCTAAAAGAATCTTCTATATTGTCTTACATTTCCAATGATACCAAAAGCATTCAATTGGTTAAGTAGTGTGAAAGTTATACTCCAATATCTCCGGACTGCTTTTATTCCGAAACAGTACCCTATACTCAACTTCCATCCAAAAATTGAAACTCTTAGAGTCCGATTCAGAATTTGATGTCTTTATATAATTTGTAGTCCTATGTTTTTAGTTTACTCCAAATTAAAAATCATCTTATTTGGAACTCTACGTATTAAGATGTCATCTAAATATTGAATTATATTCAGTAGAATAACACCAGTTCATACTATTAAAGAATACACTCACTGTACCCGCTCCACTTTTTCACTCAATCTTTCTCAATTTGATTCAGAAGGCTATTATTTCTGGTAGAGATGTAGAGCAAAGTCTTACGAGTCCAATGGTTCAAGAATCAAGTCATTTGGATATCTAGAGAGGAAGTTATGACTAAAAGAAGCAACTATGTTTATGACCTCAATCGTCTTACTTTGTTGTGTCTTACTTTCTTGCGTCTTACTTCTTGCGTCTCACTTTTTGCATTTCACTTTTTGCATCTCCACATATAACAATCATAACTTTCTATTTAGATGTCCAAAAATTCCATACTATATACCGTTGGAAAGATAAAAGAAAGATCTACAACTCTCAAGAAGGCAACTTTGCCAAAATTTATCTAGATCAATCCAGATTTTCTCCCAAAGATAGAAAACGAATTTTACATTCATCTTCTAGTGTATTGCACCCAATTCCCACTTCATGACAAATTTTGAGACTCGAAGAGATAGAATTGAAATTCGATGTCTTCATACAAAATGTTGCCATATATCTCTAGGTTAATCCAAATCAAGAATCATCTCGTTTGGACAACTAAAGAAAACGCTGTGGTAAAAGACTGAAGCATATTCAGTGAACATTTTCCAGATCACTACCGATTTTGTTTCCAAATCTTTCCTTATCTCAACTCATACCTAGATCACTCTCTCCACTTCCTTTACTTCTCATTTTTAATAAAAATCACATTTAAAAATAATCATACTCAGAAGTTGTCAATGAATGCATGTACACTTATTTTTGTGCAAAGATTTAGTATTCATGTGCATATATGCTAACATTATGCATAAGCAAGAAAAATGCATTTTCTTAATCTCTCTTTGAGTTTACATGCATTGAAATTTAGGTCCTAACCCTTAATATGGGGACGGGATGTTACAACAAGGGAAGGCCAACTACCAGTATGATTAAAAGGCTTAATCACTAGAATATATCTTTGTATAAGGGAAGGCCAACTTTAGACCTGGCCCTGAACACAATTTAGCTAATGCACTTTCAGAAAGCCTTATAAAAATCCCAAATACGATATAGGGGGTCATATGCTTTATCAACAATTCACTTTTACAAAACAATAATAATAATTCTAAGTGTAGTGTACTACAAAAGTGGAATTAAATTTAGGAACTTTGTGCAATATTTTATATTTCATTTCAATTAATATAAGAATCATATGATATATAATTATTAATTTTACTAATATAACATAATTATATTTTTAATTAATATATTTGCTTTATTTTTACTTTATTTATAATAATTTCTTATTAACTAATATAAAGAATTTATATAAAATTATTAAGTATAATATTATGTAGACTTGAATTTTAATTTTATAATATTAAATAATTTTTATAATTTTATAATAAGTATAAAAGTTATTAATTCTGACATAATTATAGTTTGTAAAGGAATTTGAAATTTTTTAATATAATTAAGTTTTAAAAAATATATTTCCAACACATTAATATTACAGTCAATCTTAAGTTATTATAAATTTCTACTAAAATATTACATTAATTAGTTCTTTATCTATTCATAAATAATTATAAATTTTGAATTTAAATAAAATTAAGATTTTAAATTAAAACCTTTTAGCTTTTCACAAATTTAATAACATACATACTCTTTTAAGAAATTAAATTCATTCAAAAAAGAACAAGGTTTGGTAAAAAATGAGCATATTATAATGTGAGCGCATCCAACTTATTAGAGGAAGCTTAAGCTTAGCTAAATTATGCATGGTGGTATAAAACGAGTTATAAAATCCTTAATTCTTTAAGATATTGATGCTTCCAGCTTTTTAACTACATTACTTGTTTATTAGAAACCAATTCAAATCATTTCTTTTGCTTTGCATGAGGATGTTTTACAAGTTTCCTTTTCTTCCAAATCTTATAAAACATTTGCTAAAGAAAACTCTAAAGCTTGTGTATTCATCTTTGGACTTTCATCTTCTTAGAGTAATACCAACTAGTAGTTTAGTCTAAAACGTTTGTGAGTATAATGTGTTAAATCTCTCGAGGACTTCGTACCAAAGAAAGGCAAAAAAAAATCATATTGACAGAGTAAGAGAGTAAGTGCTTTATAGTTTAGGAGTTGAGGATCACATGCTACATATATTAGAATAAGAAATCTTGTCATGCATTTCGTTTTTGGTAGTAAGCCTTTCATTAATAACTAGCAAATGATGAAAGAGATCTTTAAAACAATTTGCTAGAACTATACTAGTTTGTGTCAATGTATTTTGGGAGCTTTCTTTCTCATTGATGATCTGTAGGAGGTGTTGGAAAAAAAAAACTAGAAGGATGATTAGTTTTAATGATAGAGTCACCACTGGTTATTAAGGGAGAAATTAGGAGCAATAGCAAACACTCACTATCTAGAGCTCTAGATAATATTAAATTTGTTCTCTTTAAGAACTTCACTAATAATGCCCTTGAGTGTAATTATATCCCTTAATTATAAGAAAATTTTCTCTTTATTGGAGGGCCTAAAGAAATCTAATTATCTGACCAAAAGTTGGTGGAGGAGCCATCCCTTAGTCTAGATTTAAATATCAAGCTTCTTTGATGTCATAGCTTATGGATACAAATGAGCTTATATTTGGGAGAGAAAAAAACAAAAGTTTTCATATTTTACGTAGTGGGAGTGGATCCAATTGATCCAAAGAGATTTTTCATCAACCAAATCCTCTAAAACTATTTTAGTCATTTGGATTTTATTGCTCAGTTTTAAGGGTATTATGTTAGCTTAAGAATTATGATTAACGATTTTAATGATAACTGTATAATATTGCAAAATTTAAATTAGATTTATTCCTTATATAATTAATTGTCTTATTCTTAAAAGGAAATAAAATCATAAGAAATACACTTTCTTTCCTGAAGGAATCTTCATTATGAACTTATCTTATTAGAAATGGTTTATCCGAAAGGATCCTACTAAGGATGTATATTAGCCTCATTATTACTGGAAGATTTTTTGGCAAAGATGACATCAAAGTTATTCATATTTAAATCTATCCAATTGACTAAGGATGCAAGAGGAAGCGACGACTAATTGAAGAAATTAATTATTTAAGGAAGAGCCAATGCAACTGTAAACAAGAATAGAATGATTCAGAAGCTTGCGAAGCTATACTGTCAAAACTCATTAAAAGCATATACATTCTTGAAAATGATATCTTTGTAAAAAAACTCTCTTGTGCATTAAAAAGTGAAATTCTATTGAGAGATTACTGAAGCTCATATAAAGCAAACCTCTTTTTTATTTAAAAGTTTGTAAAGGCTAATAAAATACTAATGTGGAAGATTGAAGAACTTTGAAAACTATTAACTTGTGAGCTTGGAGAGACTCGTCAAAATTACTATTTGATTTTATAGTGAAACTCTCAAGTTGAATACTTGGGTACTGGTGTAGGCTTGGTTTGTAAGCCCAACTAGTATAAATCAACTGCATCCTTCTTCTCTCTCTCTTTATCTTTTATATTTCTGCATTATATTATTTGTGTTTAATTCGGCGAGAGGCTCCTTCACTTTTATAATAGGTACCTTCTGTTTTCGACTTGTTAACAATTTTTTTCTTTTAACAGATGCCTTGTTTTTATTATTTCAACAGGACTTATACTTTGATAGGATTATGTCGTTTAACAGGCTACTAACATCTAACAAGCTCTTATTGTTTTAATTTTTAACAAGCCCTGTCTTTATATGAATTGAAAGTAACTTGCTAAAAATAATTTTTTTAAAGTCGCACACAATTCGCCCCCCGCTTGTGTGCAGTTGTTTTATCATTTGGTATCAGAGCAAGGTTTCACATTCACTATGTTTTGTAGAACATGATAGATTATGGCAAACACCTTGAGAAGTTTTAAAGGACAATCTGTCTCAAAGCATCCTTTTTTCAATGGAAATAACTACTTATATTAGAATGAGAGAATAACAATCTATCTTCAATCCATAGATATCGAAGTATGGCAAGCAATTAGAATTGGAGCTACAATTCCCACTTCCAATAACGTAGAAGTATGGATTGATGCTGAGAAATGCATATCTAAAAGTTAAAACAAAACATCACCTGATATGTGCATTGTCTCCAAAAGAATATGAAAAGATATCCTACTGCTCTATAGAAAAAGAAATGTGGGACAAACTACAAGTCACATTTGAAGGAACAAATGAGATAAAGAAACATATAATAAGTGTAGCACCCACTCCTGTAAGACCCGAACCCAACATCGATGGTGAAGTCCGTGTCCCGCGAGTATGGGGTGCTAAAACACACAATCATTCAGAAATCGGTATAAATTTTTTTTGAATCACAAACACAATATGCGGAAATCGATAGTCAAATCGGGCCCACTTTTATTTATAAACATTTTTAATCAACACAATACAATCAATCGAATTTTCTATAGCCAATTGGGCCCCTTTCACAAAGACATAACACTTTAGTCATAAGGTCTTTACATTCCACCATAAAAGCCTTTGTATACACATTGAACAAAATTT
>JAOSBK010000005.1:38083937-38098013 GCA_027568895.1 Erythroxylum shatona | reverse complement strand
TAAGAAAATTGAAACCCTAGCTTGTTTTCTCTTCTTTTCTCTCAACCACCGAAATCTCTCTTCTTTCTCTTTCTTATATCTCTTCCTCTATCCCAATTCACGTTTTTCTCCTTCTTTTAAATGTAAGACCTCATTTTCCTCTTCCAATCCTAGCCTTAATGAGTGCACAATGTCTATTTTACCCTTCCTTATATGCCTTATGTTCTTTATCCTTGAGTGTCTTGCCAAAAATACCCTTGAACATTCTTATAACCTTAACACTTTATCTCCACTTACCCATTCAATAAATCCTACTAAATTTGACATAATAATTAACTCAAAAAATTTAATCTATCAAAACCTCTAAATCATTTAAATCTTGTTTATTCATCAAGAAAAAAATTCGGAGGCCAATAACATGAAAGGTAGAAATTAATGCCCCTAAGTCTGTCATATCCAATCTCACTCCTAGGGACTTTATTTCCATTAAAAGTGGAAGGTATATCATCTTTAATTGTGCTATCGAACTGGTAGGTCTCTTACTAAAGGCATAAACCACTATATTGACTTTTTTGAGTGGTGCTCTATTGTACAATCATAATTTTTATTAACGCTAACCATCTCCTCTGCCTTATATTAGTTCCTTCTAAATGAAAAAATACTGCAGACTCTTGTGATCCATGAAAATCCTACAGGGAACACTGTACAAGTAATGTCTCTAAATTCTCAATGTAAAAACTACTGCTACTAACTCTAAATCGTGGGTGGGATAATTCTTTCCATGCATCTTTAATTTCCTAGAAGCATAGGCTACAACCTTATCATTTGGCATGAGAACAAACCCTAACCTCTGTCTCGAGGCATCACTATACATTACAAATCCATCAATCCCTATCGTTAATGTGAGTACAAGAGCTATTGTCTCATCTAAACTTTGTTGACAAGCATTTGACCACTAAAAGTTCTCCTTTTTTTGCATCAACTTGGTCAATGGGGTTGCTACTTTGGAAAATCCTTTGAATTTCCTATAATGGCCTACCAATTCAAAGAAACTCTCAACTTCCATTATAATGTTGGGAGGTGTCTAATTAGCAACAACTTCAATATTTTGGGAATCCATACTAAGTCCCTCAGTTGAGATGACATGACCCAAGAAAGCAACCTTGTCTAGCCAAAATTAGCATTTACTAAACTTAGCATATAACTGGTGCTCTCATAGGGTTTTTAATAATATCCAAAGGTGTTCTGCATGCTCCTCTTTGCCTGAGTACACCGATATGTCATTAATAAAAACGATCAAAAACTTATCTAGGTACTCTCAAAATATCCTATTCATTAAATCCATAAAAGTAGATAGAGTATTCTTTAATCCAAAAGGAACAATTAAGAATTTATAATGCCTGTACCTAGTCCTATAGCCAGTTTTCTGAATATCCTCTTCCAATTGATAATAATTTAATCTTAGATTAATCTTTAAATACAACTTGGATCCTTATAGTTGATCAAATAAATCATCAATCCTTGGGAGCAGATATTGGTTGTGAACTGTCACTCCATTTAGTTGTCTATAGTCCATATCAACCTTAAACTCCTATCCTTCTTTTTAACAAATAGGACAAAACCCTCGATGGAGAAGTGATGGATCTCACGAAACCCTTATCTAACAACTCCTTTATTTGCACTTTCCATTCCTTAACTCTTCTAGAGCCATTCTGTATAGAGTAATTGAAATCAGTTGGGTTTCTAGAGTTAAATCTATCTCAAACTCTATTACCTAGGGGTAGCCCTAAAAGATCTTCCAAAAACTTGTTAGGGAACTCTTTGGCCACCAGAATATCTCCTAGTTGAACCTTACCAATACGCTATTCAATCATGTAAGCTCGATATCTCTGGAATCCTTTATGGAGCATTTTATAAGCTATCATGGCAGTCACTATACTAGTGGGAAGAACTTTTCATATCCCACGAAATGTCACCTCTAGTTTCCCTAATCGACTCAACCTATTCTCCTTTTTAAAATAATCCACTATTGCGCGATGAGTGGATAACCAATCCATTTCGAGAATAACATCAAAATCTCAAATATCCAATATGATTAGGCTTGCCGAAAACTCCTTACCCTCGACCAATACTTCACTATCTATAAACAGTCTTTCAACGAAGAGTGAGTTTTTAGTTGGGATGGAAACTACTATCATAACATCTAATAACTGAGGCTCAACATTCAATTTTGCAAAACAATCATAGACATAAAATAATGTGTAGCATCGAGATCTACTAAAGCATATATATCTTGATTAAAGACAGAAATCATACCAGTGACTACATTTGGTGTGGCATCTACCTCCTACTCGATGACTGCAAAAATTCTGGCCTGTGAGTAGGGTCTATTTGCCTATCTTATAAAGGTTGCTCCCTACCCCCTGAACCTCTACTGGATATAGTAAAACTTGACCCTCTAGTCTGAGAACCCTAGCCACCTTGTCTATAACCCCCTCTAGCTTGTGGAGGTGTTGAAGATTTGTCCATCAACCTCTCTACAATGACTAACTGTGGACAATCTCTAAAAACGTGGCCCTCTTGACTATAGTGGAAACTACCCATCATATTCTTTCGACACTTATGTAAATGTCTTTTTTCTCAAGTAGTACACTTTGAGAATGGGGTCCTTATGTCGCGAAAGTTTCTGAGCCTAGTTAGTGAACTAAAGGATCCCTAGCTAAATGATCCTTCTTTGCTAAACCTCCTAGCAACTGACCATCTTGATTTATTTTTCATTGCTAGACTCTAGATGAACTACCTAGAGCATTGCATTTCTGTTCTAATCTTAAACTTTGAGTGATTATTTTAGCATTTCTCTTCATTTTTATTGCAGCTTTAACTCATTCCCCGTAGTGTGTCTATGAAGCTAAAGATAGATGGATCCATAATCTGGGACTCAAATCGATAGCAAGCCTATTGCATTTATGCTCTTCACTATTAGTAATAAATGGAACATTTTTAAAACTCTACCCATTATACCCCATCCAGATGTCTTCTCTCAATGGCCTCCCACCATTCCTTTGCCTTGTCCTCGAGAAGGAAGGTGGAAAATACAACTCTCTGCTCATGTACAACTCTCTACTTATCTGTGCTTCCCACAACTCTATATATCTTCATACCTTGGTCTAACCATGTGAGTGGAATCTTAGGATCTCCCCTCCTATCAAAAGTCTTCATGTCAAATTTAAAGACGAACTTAATTGAGCATCCTTAATTTTCCATAATTTTGTGTGACTGCTATATTGCCGTGATGTGCATTTGAGCCACCTGTTTTGCATTAAAGTTCATCCCGACTAGTTCCATTGGCTTCGATGATTTGGGGTGTGACTTGTTCATTAAGGCACTCGCCGAGCTTAGCATGTGGTCATCCTCTTGTGTTGGAGGTGCCTCAAGTACAGAAGCAGTTGGAATGGCTTCTTTGGGACGTCCACGGCGTCATTTGTGCATAGTGCTGTATATTCTACAAAATGTGAATATGTAAAACTTTTAATTTTTTAAACCATATGCATGTAAATCACAACATTTCATTGGTCACCTTACTTTTAAAACAACCTAGAAACATTTTATAAATTCACTAAACAAAAAGGAGGTGACCTATTTTTTTAGAACTATGGGCTCTAATACCAACACTAACAGGCCCCTCTCCTTAAATGATTAGGCTGCCTGGTTGACACCCTATAGTGGCCCTCTAGTTAATATTTAATCCAACTAGAGAGTTACCGTGGAGCTAAGTCTATTGCCCTTTTTATCAAAAAGCTTTAACTCAACATTAGTAAATGTAAACAGTGAAGTCTTTTTCATAAATAATTTTATTTAAAATTTCGACAACATAACGATTGGTTTTTGACATTCGCAAAATTTTCAAAGTCAATATAAAAGTTGAAAACACTTTTATATTCACACCAAATTCTCCACTATAAATTTTGGAATTCAAGTCCACTTATAGACAATCTCAAACAATTAAATTAATTGATTTTTAAAAGTCTAAAACATGTTAATGCATTTAATTTAAAAACACTTATATACATGCCTTATTTACATAAAAATACAATTTAAACTTATTTATGGATATAAAATTGTTCTCAAAAGTATTTACAAGGAAATAATGCATACACAGTAGCATGAGACGAAGCTAACTACTTTAGATGTCAAGTCCTTGTTGCTGAAGCCCCTAAGCGTGCACTTGGGAATTTCTATTTAAATCATGATTAACAATTTAAAATTCCCTAAACAAATTAATTTCATTTGTTATATTATGATGCTAATATAAAATATATATGTTTCCTAAAACCAAATTTCTTAAATTGCTTTTAAAATAAATAGTGGTGACATTATTATTGTCATAAACATTCTTACACAACATAGAGCAACATTAATTTCTTTGCCATATGGTATCTTTAGGCATAAAGTCATAGAGCTAGTTCTGCATTGCTTACATGCGATTGGTTAATCTCTAGTTACTGAGCTGGTTTTACATTGCTTACTTGTAGTAGGTTAATCGCTATACATCAGTAGTTACGGAGTTTGTTCTACATCTCTTACCTGTAACAATTTTGCTAGAATTATATACTCTATACGTGCAGAGTTGACTCATTGGACTAATGACAAACACAATACCACCTGCTATTAGTAATTGACACCCACCAGACACTGCCATGCATGATCGGAATACTCTGACCGGTATAGTAACATATATAAAACCTAACTATGTACCATAGGCTAAAAATCCTTTTTCTTAGTACCTTAACCTTTAGCATATAATTTAAACCACTTACTAAATAAAGAGCAACTAATACATTGACAACTTATATCACTTTTGAAATCAATTATGAGAGGATTTATGTTTATAACAATACTAACAAAACTCATAATCATACAATATAATGCATAATTTAAAATCATATGTCATCAATTCTTTTACAAATAATTTAATCATATAAAACAATCAAAATACACTCATTTTTTTTGCAAATTTATCGCCAAATATACTCACACGTTTTGTACCTCTCGTTTACCCACACAAATTGCATTATACTTAGGCATTTATTTTCGAATTAAAAAATAAGGCATTAAAAATATATTTTTAGTTTAACTAAATTTGAGATTAATGTTTAATTATATAACACGTACGCTAATTGTACTTCCTCTTTAACTTCCATAAGCTAATCAATTACTTTCAGTTTCAAAATCTAACTTTGAAAATTACTTAAATACCATCCTTTACCGATTCTAACTTATCAATTTCTTCAAAACACTATCTCACCTAATCAATTCACCATATAGCCAAGCTTGTAATGCTATTAATGCTAAATTTTTCCATTTTTTCGACAATAACGACTTAAAATTTCAACTTTTTTACACCGTAACCCTAATCATACTTCAATAATTCACACTAACAACTACATTCCCTCTTAAGGATGAATTGTCCTCACTACACACAGACACACACACACACACACATATATTATCATTTTATTTTCTTTCCAATTTTTAATACAATTCACCTAACACATCAAACTAAAAATTACAAATATTCTCCAACAATTTTCTATAATGGTCGAATATGATACAAATCCATTATCCTTCCATTTTCGTAACTTATCATATCACAAAAACAAACATTGCCAAAAGTGATATTTATTGCAGTGACTCTTTTAATTTTCTGAATTATAAGAGTTTATTCTTATAAATAAATATTTAGGCTTAATCCTTATTTATTTTCAATTTTATCTTAATATCTAATTGCAAATATTATGTAATAAAATATTTTTAAATAATTATTTAAAAATAATATTACAAATTTTATAATTATATTAATAAAAGAAAATTTTTACATAAACAACTTCATAATTTCACTAGACAAACTATTATTGCGACTAAGCCATGATAGAAAATATATTGTCTCAAATGGAAACAAAATTTGAAGTTAGTCATTTAATTGATTCAATCAAAAGGAAAATTATTTATTATCAAAATAAATCTTTATCATATTTAAATAGATTCCAACTTATTTTTTATTAAATATTTTTTATGTATACTAAAGCTCTTATTTGATACTACTCAAAATAATTATTAATAATGTAAAGAAAAATTTCAAAAATTTTATTGTTAAGAGATATTAGGAAGGATATTTTTGCTAAAGTAAAATATACTGGTCTTTATTGTCCTAAGTTAGGAGGAAGATTAGGAATTGTGTCTACAAAGCAATGAATTATCATCCAATGAAAAAGAGACAATTTGAGTCAAATAGGTGTATGCCTATAGGCCTATAGCTTAACTGATAGGGGTTTTTAAGGAATAAAACCTAATAAAGAAGATTAATGGACCTTAAATCCATGCTAAAAATGAGAAATCTTCTCTATCAAGAATTTAAAAATTTGATATGTCATAGTTCAGACACCTTATTTTGATTTGATAACTAGTGTAATCTAGGTCCCATTCACATGAGAACTAAGTTAGGCTTAATAAGACTTACGATTATTCAGAATACAAGAATTAAAGAAATTATAAATGGAGAGGATTCAAGTTGTAGGAAAAGAGTATCGTCTTGGCTCAAAGGAAGCTTACCTAACTATAAACCTAATCCTTTATCTTATTACTCTGAAATCTACAAAAGAGACAATTTTAATAAATTTGCTAAAAAATAATATATGGAGATATTCAGGAGGCTAAACCTCAAGAACAACTAGCTTGAATTGGTCTAATTTAAGTATGCTATATGCAAAGTCTTTTTTTAATCTTATAATTAACAATTAAAAGAAAAAAATAAAACTAGAGATAGACTCAAAGAATGTTTAGACCTCACATGTTAGTCTTTTAAGTTAATCCCATAATCTATTAATCATTTATTTTTCAATGTTAACTGAAAGGACCCATCCCAGAGTTTCCCTTTGGGAACCTAAGTGGAACCCTCCCAATGACCCCATGATAGCTCTCCACCCCAATGACCCCATGATAGCTCTCCAATCGATAGCTAACTCAACCAAAGGGTTCCTATAAAGCCAAGCCAATCAATTGTGAAATTCCTTTTATATTTTAAAAGTTAAAAGTGTGAAAAATACTGGGAATTTTAAAATCATTTTATTAAAATTCTGTAGCATAATGATTGCATTTTGACATTCCCAAAATTTTGAAATTAAACCTGCATATCACAATTTAAAACTCTTTTAATATTCCATATTCATCTCAATTTCTGAAATAAGACCTCATATCTATATCACAAGCAATCACAAACCTATAGTTCTCAACATTTGAAAAACTTTATTGAGAATTGAAGCACTCGTAGTTCATTAAGTATAAGAGATTTACAATCCTAAAGATGTTTACAAGATCACACTTTAAAACCCTTTCTAAAAATACTTCACAACTTATATACAAGCAATTAAGCCAATTTTAATCAAACACATACATAAGAAAGATAACACAAATATAATAGCACCTGATGATACAACTAGTCGTGCAGTAGAGTCCCAATTACTGCAGCATTTGTACGCATACTTGAGGTGATTTGTTTAAAAACATAAAAATAAGAGTGAGCTAAAAGAGCTCATTGAGTGTAATCGGTTTGCATTTTATAACAACATAACTAAAATATTGCTATACAGTAGTAAAGCTCAGGATAAAATACTTTTCATAATAATTCATTCATGCATTATAATAATTACTACTTAAATAACATTTCGTAAAACACAATATCAAATGTTTTGAAATATTATTGCAAAATGTTTTTTGACGTTAAACTCGTGAGATACAAGTTTCCATTTTCCTTTTTTCTTAGACAATAAACAGTGGTGACAATAAGTTTTTTGAAAAATTTTATACTGAAAATAAGCCAATCACTAGAATTGGTACCATACGACACCTCTCAAATAACTTTTAAAATAAATAGTGCTGACATTATTACTGTCATGAATTTTTGTACTCTACATAGCCCATAACTATTTCCTTTACCATATGGTACACTAGGCATAAAGTCACATAGTTGGTTCTGCATCGCTTTCCCATGACTAGTTAACCACTAATTACAGAGTTGGTTCTGCATCACTTACCTATAACCGCTATAAACAGGTAGTTACGGAGCTAGTTCTACATTGCTTGCCCGTAACAAGTCGTTGAGTTGGTTCTACATCTCTTACCCGTGACTGGTTAACAATATTTATGGAGCTGTACCCATAATAGATTAACTGCTATAAATATACTAGTATAATAACATGTATAAAGCCTAGAGGTGTACCATGGGCAAAAGCAACTCTTACATTTACAACTTATCTTATTTTCTAAATCAAGTATGGGAGGATCCATAATTGAATTATTTTAATATAACTCCTAATCATATAAAGTTTAACTTTCAGGTTAAAACTCGTATGTTGCCAAAGCATATATTTATGTTAGCAATATTTCCTTGTAAAATATCATTTGCATAAATTGAAGCATAAATATTCATTTCATGATCAAACGAAAACTATTTACATAAACTCAATTCAAAGTACATTGATAACTTGCTAATCTCCATAAATAGAAACCATTTGCATAAAATCAATTTAAAGAACACTCACATGTAATTTCTTTTGTAAAAAATTTAGTCATATAAAACAATTAAAATACACTTACTATTTCACAAACTTATTGCCAAGCGCACTTATGCATTTTGTGTCTCCTCTTTACCTACACAAATTGCATTTTACTTAGGTATTTATTTATAAATTAGGAAACAAAGCATTAAAATTATTGTTTGGGTGAACCAAATTCAAGATAGATATTTAATTACATATCACGTGCGCTAATTGTATTTCTACTTACTTCTGTAAGCGAACCTATTGGTCTTCATTTCCAAATATAACTTCAAAACTCACTTAAATATCATATTTTACCCACACTAACTTAGTATTTATTCAAAACACATTCTTACCCACTTTAATTCACCATATCACAATCATGTACTATGAATCACGGTATGACCTAGGTCCAAAATCCATACCTCCACTTGTTTCATAATTTTCACATATCCAACATTCAAATTAGATTTTGAAATCTTCTAGATATTTGTTCCCCTATGTCTCTAGTTTCCATGTCATAAAAATCAGGCCATTTGAAGTTCTAAATCAAGAAACATGCACCAAACATCACAAGTTGCTCCAACAGGGGCAACATTAGATCACCATTTTCATTCTCAAATTCCAGTATGATTCAGCCAGAATTAGATTGGGGTATCTTCTAGTAATTTTCGTTACTATGTCTTAGGTTTCATTTCTAGTTAGAATCGCCTAATTTGGAGGTTAGGCCAATTTATGGCCAAAACAATGGGACAATTTAAACAAACCTAACATAAAATTCTACTACACGTTACTCTCTTGTCATATTCAATAAACTTTTTGCAAAGAAACACCAAAATAACACCTAAGGCACCATTGATCTTAAACAAATCCATCCCATACTAAAAACACACTAAAATTAGGAATTTAAGCTAGGAAACTTACCATTTTTTCCTCTAACCTTTTGGGTATTTGTTGAACATCTTTACTTGATCAAGATCTCTTCAAATCTCCATCAAAACCCGTTAATAATGGAAGCCCTATTCTTCCTCTCTCCTAGGCCGACGTTCTCACTTGCTTCTCTTCTTTTTACTTTTATTTTTGGTCTCTCATGTTTATTCTCTCTCAAACACTCACGGTTATGTTAAAGAATGAAGTTAAATGTCTTACTTTATGCTTTTTTATACTCATTTAATGGATTCATGTCACTTTCCTACTGGTTTTATTCTAATGACTCATCCTTTCACCAACACCATGTAAAAATGATGAAATTTCCCTTCAATGAATACCAAAAGGACCAAATTGTCTTTTAATGCATACAAAAAGTCCAATATGCCCTTTAATGCATTTAATTCACCAACTAACCAAATTAAATTCTAAAAACATTCCACAACCATCCTATTTTCAAATTGACCATGAAGTACTCTAATTAGGGTCAATTTTTACTTATTGGATGGTTAAAAGAATTTGAATGGTTTTAAAATCCTCAATACCCCTTATTTTCCAAACAGGGCATTTTTAATCCTAAACTTTCAGAATTCACAAATTCATCCGATCGGAATTATTTTTGAACTTCTTCAGTATCATTAACTCTAACACCTATTCCAAGTATGTTTTAAGTTTTCGAGGTTGGGTCTCCAAAATCACTATTCAAACAGATTTAGTATTCATCTAAAGATATTATTCACTCGAATTCATTATTCATCCAAAAATCATTTGAATTTTATTCAAAAGTATCACCTAAATCCTCAAAGTACATTTCAAGGCTTTTAAAGTTTTTTCAGACTCATTTCGTAGGTTTTTGGAAAAACTTTTTGAGAAATTTCGGTCGAGTCTAGAACCATCTCTGGTCTATCTGTGATCTCCGTTAATCTCACTAATACATTTAAACACTTAAATTACTCTAACATATCATAAATAAAGCATACTCTATAAAATGAATGTGCAACAAAGTATGCAATACAATAATCGAACTAGGATATTACATTAACTCATACAATTTGTTATCTTTAATCATTTAAATTTTATTTTGCATCTATTTTTAAAGGGATTAGCCATAATTAATAGATTGGAAAAGCAATTAGTTGAAGCTAATGAGCAGTGACTCTCTAAATTAAAACATATATTCATTATGGTGAGAAAGAAATTAAATTATTTACCGAGGAAAATTTCAAGGTATTTCCATAATCATCTTCAATACACTAAGCTAGATTAGAGAAACTATGGTTACTGAAGTGAATCACAGGTTAGTATAGACTTAATATTCAATATACAAAATGCACAAGAAGGGGTGGGGTTTGAATTGTGTATCCGTTTTTGAATACAATCCCCTTTTAACAAAAACTTCTTTTTAAAGAAAACTTGCTTTCTCAAACGATTGAAAAACAGTATTATGAGATATTTGTATCAACAATAGAAATTAAAAGTTAAGAGTGGAGAGTAAGAATTGACACAGCAGTTTTATACTGGTTCACCCCAAACCGTGGGCTACGTCCAGTCCTCAGAATCTTTTCTGAGATTTCACTATACTTCTCAAAGATACAAGTACTCTTTTCTCCGAGCCTCTTCAGGTCTCTTACAACAAGTAATATTTCTGACTTAGCCTCTTCAGGCTATCAACTTTTCTTCCTTCTATTAAAAGATGTTTCGAGCTTTGTTACAGATAATAGCAGCTCTAATTTTAGCACAATGAATAAAATTTCTAGTTTTTAAATCTCTAGCTTTTTTTAAAATCACTAAATTTTTCAGTCTTCGACTCCGACTCGTATTTATAGTCTTCATCTTCAACTGCTTCTTTCTTCTTAGTTTTTGATCTGTAAAGAAACGATTATTTAGTTGAGTTCTGTAACTTACTCAAACAGATTGATCATCTGACGTGGTATCGAATCTTCGTCTTCGATTCTTTTGTCTCATTTTCTTCCGTCTCATTTTCAGCTTCGCTTCATCTCATTTTGCTTTCTGCTTACGTTTCATTTCTATCGTCTCATTTTCAGCTTCTGCTTGCGTCTTATTTTCTTCCATCTCATTTCTGTCGTCTCATTTTGCTTTCTGCTTGCGTCTCATTTTCTTCCGTCTCATTTCTATCGTCTCATTTTAGTTTCTGCTTGCGTCTCATTTCTTCTTGCGTCTCATTTTGCTTTCGTCTCATTTTGCTTTCTGAATTATTATTTGGTCTTCATCAAAATTATTAGTCGTAAAGTCATTTTGACTTCATAGGAAATAGTAATGAGATCATGATCATGAGATTCCTATCATATGCAATTATGTTAGTATCTAAATTATCCCTAGTCATATGATTAATGAGATAAGACATTGTTAATCCAGATAGACTAGCATATGTTATAATCCTTGATTTGATTAAGAAGTGGATCCCATAAACTGTAGGCATGAGATGTTTAGAGTTAACATATGGATGCTTACTAAGAGAAGTAAGTACATCAAATGACCAGCTCTAAGATTATCATATGGATGATCTATCAAATGTCAGTGATTAATCTCATTATAGCAATGGTGCAAATATCGTTAAGCTTGATGTTGGGACCCAATCTCGATACCGGACCCTAACTGGAAAAGAACGGAAAAACATAACGAAAACAAAGTGGCGGAAAGCGAAATCAAAATCGAATCCGAATCATAAGACGAAAGAATCAAAAGCGAAGCGAACACGAATCAAATTATCGAATTACGAATCGAAAGTAAACTCGGAATCAAAGACCAAATACAAATCGGATCGGAGAATCGGATAACAAACTCAAAAGCGGAATCGAATGGCTAAGATCGCATTGAATTTATAACAAACAAATGGTTCAAACCAAACGTAAACAAAGTCCGACATCCGAATTCCTATATATAAGAAAAACATCGCGTTGGAAACCTAGACTTAACTTATCCGAATCGGTGTAATAATTTTTTTTCTTTCTTTTTCATTTTACTCAATCTCATACCAAGCAATAAACTTTTTCAATATGGAATTTATCAATTCCATAATCTCAATCATAATATTCGTCTTATACAATTATACAAATCCTATAAATTCATCTTTTAATCTATCCTTATCTTATTAAACCTTTATTTCTACCAAAATTTTAGCAGCATAATGGCTGCATTTCATTTTCCCAAAACCTGCAAATGGCTTAAAATTCACTTCTATAACCCAGCTCAATCAAACTACACACTCCTCGGACTTCCCGTCCGGAAACCAAAACACATTCATATCACATTAATATACAATCATAATCTTACATCATATGTCATTCCCATTCATTCTCATATACAATTTCATAATTCACACAAACCTAAACCAATATATTTATAAACCATAATCCTTCACAAAATCATAATTTATCTCCATTCAAATACACAAATTTCCTAATTCGAATCAAATACAAATCCATCATTTCCTTATACAATCACAATTTATAACTCATAATCAGATACAAATTTGTAACTCAATTTCAATACCCAATTCCAGAATTCATATACACCATACTCACTCTATACACAATTTCATAAATCACATACATCCTGAAATGACTGCTTGCCATACATAAAACCGATACAAAAATCCCAAATACATAAAATACAAAACAAACGAAATGAAACATAAGTCTTGACCTTCTTCCATCCGATCTCCTGCTCGAAACCTGGAGATAGGGATGAAAGGGGGGTGAGCTTGACAGCTTGTGGATAATATGTTTATAAATTGAAAAATAAGCAACATCATTTTTCAAGTCGTTTGCCTTTTTAAAAAAAAACATTTCACCTTCGGAAATTTATCAAAACTCATTCACATTTTTCAATTCATTCAATTTCTTCATAAACAGTTTCCACAACTTTCACGGTTGAAAACCTCAAATTTTTATTCCTCGAAATTCCAAAACTTTATACAAATCATACATAAAATCCAAAACATGAATGCATAACATATAATTACATCACATAATAAACAAATCAAACACACATAACACATCAAACGGTTTGGGTCGGTCCAAAATGGAACGTACTGCACATTCCCGCATAGCGGTCTTGTGCAGCCGTGAACGGAATATACTACACCTTCCCGCATAGCGGTCCGGTGTAGCCGTGACTTATGGGAGCCCGAAATCGGAACTCCAGTGCCACTAGCGGGCAAGCGGGAGAAGCCTTTTAAAAAAAACGAGACAGTGCACTGACTCACACTTAAGGGACCTAACCAAACCCATATATCACATGAATCATACATGAAAAACAAATCGCCCGAAGGCATATCTCGAAAACTTGATTTTTCATATTATCATATCGTGTCGTACTCGACACATTCACATTCACAATTTTTCAAATCATTTGAACATCGTGTCATTTCATAAAGTCACTTATATCACACAAATTCACAAATCAAATGCACAATCATAATTCAAACAAATCTAGAATGCAACCAAAATACAATTCATCAAAATCATAAATCAAAAGAAATCACATTCTTTCAAAACAATGCAATCCTCAGTATGAACATTTTTCAAAATTTTCAAATCTTTCGAAGAATAAC
>JAOSBK010000005.1:38073514-38083837 GCA_027568895.1 Erythroxylum shatona | reverse complement strand
TGCCCTTAATGCAACTTATCCCTTCTAACACTTCAATTTAAATCACCTAAGCCATTTAACCTTATTAACATTAACATTTCAATTAAGGTCCCATACAAGTTAATCTATCAAGACCTCAAAATTCATCAAATCATGCTTAATTAAATAAAAAAAATTCAGGGGCCAACAACAATCCCGGGTCTATTTTCTAAATTCCCATCTTATGCTCATTCTCACTTCATGATTCATATTTGTCTAATTGAAATTAGATTTACGCTTCATTTGCACATGATCATTTTAAGTTCTCCATTCAATCTTTACCCTTTGTATGTGTGGAGCTTACTCTTAAGCTTACATCTCAAGAACACTTAGTTCTTCTAATGTCATTACCCAATTTCTTGTCATTTCTTTTCTAACATTGAATGCTCTTATAATACTCAATTCTCATTAACATTTACTTAATACGTAATACTCAACTCCTTTGGATCATAACTATAATCATATGAATATCTTCATTCATATTATACTCATGCCTTTGGTACTTTGATATCATCCATTCATTGACTAAGTTATCACAATAATTATCACTTCAAACATATCACACATTAGTCACCTATCCCAAGGATCATTATAGGTTCATTCCAAGTCACATTTAAGCCTCAATTAGGACCATTTGACCTATGAATGTCCGTTAGGTGGACATCCATGTCCGTTAAGCGGATCTTTACAAGTCTCTTACAGAAACTTGAAAATTTGATCCTCTAGAAATCCAAATATCTTCTTAGAATCTTCATAGAAGTTGTAGATCTTGAAGTCCTCTTTAAAACCATACCTAAATGACCTTAATCCGAGTTTTACAAAAAAGGTTATGCCTCTTTCACCAAAGTATATCCAAGTGCTTTCACAATTTCCAGATTCTAACTCTTTACTTACTACATTCACTACCTTAAGCTTATCTATCATTTCTAATTCACTTTTTCCTCATTTTTCTATCATTATAGCTCCATTTTAACATAATATCATCCATAAACAAATTATATTCCATGATTGATCACGAACACTAATAACAGAACATACACATATATATACATTCATCACCAACTTCCTTCACATATTCAACTTCATTTCACTTCTAATTATAACCTTAATTCTTTTCATTTCACAATACCACATTACTCCCTTTCTTTAAATCTAGACTCATTTTATTTCATCACAATAATACCCAAAGAGATTCACATTAATTCATCAAGAAAACAGAATAAAAACCTATTATGTATCCAGTTTTTCTGCACTTTTTCCTACATCATTTTGATGATCATTTTATAGCTAAATCATCACTACAACATCTTATGAACATTAATCATCATATATGTAAAGGCAAGACAATTATGTTCTCATTTCATCAACCACATTCCATCATATATAAAGCATCATTTTGTGATCATATAACCCATCATCATACATATCTCATTCAACAAATCATAAGGAACAATATGCTACTCACTTGAGTTAGTGAAAAGATCTTCAAAATCACCATTAAACCCTCACTCTTTCCACTCCACAATCATCAAATTTCATTTAGGAATAGGTTTGATATTTTAGTAGCAAGGTGAAAATGACAAAGAAAATGAAAGTAGCAAGTGAAAAGTGAGAGCAAGATTTAACATTAAAGAAGGTGGGTGAGAGTGAGTGTCGTGGATGAGAGAAAAGAAGGGAGAAGGAGAAAATGAAGAAAGCATGTGACAAAATCATGGTGAAAGACCATGAAATGATATTTCAATTAGGTAAACAATCGTGGGTGAGGTGTATGGCAAGGTAAGTGACACTTGTCCCATCCTTCTTTTTTCATAAATAAGAATGGAGCCCCTCATGGAGAAGTGCTAGGTATCACAAATCCCTTATCTAACAATTCCTATATTTACACTTTCAATTTTTTTAACTCTGTCGAAGCCATTCTGTATAGAGGAATTGAAATCGGTTAGGTTTTTGATGGAATATCCATATTAAACTCTATTACCCTATCTGGGGGTAATCTTGGAAGATCCTTTGAAAATACATCAAGAAACTCCTTGACCATCGAAATATCTCCAAGTTGAATATCACTATTATTATGTTCAATCATATAGGCCAGATAACCCTGACATCCTTTACGAAGCATTTTATTAGCTACTATGGCAGTCACGATACTAGTGGAAAGACTTTCTCTAATCCATGAAATATCACCTCTGGTTTCCCTAATCGACTCATCCTAACCTCCTTTTTTAAACAATCCACTACCATATGATGTATGGATAATCAATCCATTCCAAGAAGAACATCAAAATCTTGAATATCCAATTTGATAAGGTTTGTTAGGAATTCGTTACCTACAACCAATATTTTACTATTTATGAATAGTCTCTTAGTGAATAATAAGTTCCCAGCTGGAATGGAAACTATTACCCCAACATCTAATAACTAAGGCTCAACACTCAATTTTTCAAAAAAATCTGCAGACATGAAAGAATATGTAGCACCAGGATTTATTAAAGCATATGCATCATGATCAAAAGCAATAAGCATACTAGTGACTACCTCTAGTGTGGCATCAGCCTCCTACTAATTGATTGGAAAAACTGGGGCTTATGTATGAGGTCTACTTGCCTGTCTTGTAGGGACTATTCCTTACCCATGAAACCTCTTCCAGATCCAATAAAACTCGACCCTCTGGTTTGAGAACCTCGACCGCCCTATCTATAACCCCCTCTAGCTTGTGGAGGTGCTAAAGATCCAGCCACCGACTTCTCTGCAGTGACTAACTGCAAACAATCTCTAATGAAATGACCCTCCTGACTATAATGGTAACAACTTGTCATATTCTTTCAATACTCACCTAAATGCCTTTTTCCACAAGTAACACACTTTGGCATTTAGATCCTACTATTACAGGAGTCTCTAGGCTTAATGAGTGACCCAGAAGATCCTTGGCTGGATGATACATCTCTACTAAACTTCCTACCACCACTCCATCTTAGGTTATTTTTTTGACTAAACCTTGAGATGAACTCATTGGTGCATTGCGCTTTTGTTCTGATCTCTAACTCTGAGTGATTGTTGTTGGATTCATCTCCACTTTTATTGCAGTATCAACTAATTCCCCATAGTGTGCTTGTGAAGCCAATGATAGGTGAATTTGTATTCTAGGACTTAAGCCTATAGTAAGCCTTTTGCACTTCTACTCTTCACTACCAGTAATAAACCGAACATTTTTAACAAGTTCTTAAAATCTCTTCTTATAATCTGTTACTGATGTCAAACCTTTCTGTAGAGGAAGAACTCCTTTACCCTTACATTTCTGTAACTCTGTGGGTAGAATCTATGTTAACTCTCTCTAAAATTTTGCCCAAGATACCCCATTCGGATGTCATCTCTTAATGACTTCCCACCAATCTTTAGCCTTATACTCGAGGAGGAAAGTGGAGAACATAACTCTTTACTCATCTATGCAGTCAACAACTCTGTATATCTTCGTGACCCGATCTAACCAGATAAGTGCACTCTCAAAATCTCCACTCTTATTAAAAGTCTTAGCGCCCAATTTACAAACGTATCCAATTAAGCATCCAGACACTTCCACACTTTCACGTGACTGTTGCATCACTAGGGAAAGAATCTGAGCTACCTGTTCATCATTAAAACTCACTTCGGCTAGTTTTGTCAGCCCTGACGATTGGTACTATGCTTGATTCATGAAGGCATTTTCTAAATCTAGAATGTGATCATCCTCATGCGTCGAAGGTGACTCAAGTGTAGGAGCTATTGGAATGGATATCTTGGGACATCCACGGCCTCGTCTATCCACCTTGCTATGTATTAAAAAAATGAAAATGTGTAAGGCTTTTAGTTTATGAAATCATATGCATATAAATCACAACATTTTATTAGTCGCCTCACTTTTAAAACAACTTAAAAACCATAAACCACAAAGGAGGCAACCTAATTTTAAAAGTCGGGCTTTAATACCAACACCTAAAGGAACCTATCTTGTAATGACTTGGTGACCTATCTGGCACTCGACAGTGGCTCTTCAATCAAAATTCGAGTTGGTTAGAAAGTTTTTGTGAAGCTTATCATATTGCCCTTGTCAGGGATAAGCTTTAATTTATAATAAGAAATGTAAACAGAGGAGTTTTGTTTTTCAGTTTATTAAAAGTTTTAACAGCATAGCGAATGTATTTTGACATCCCAAAAATTTCAAAATCCTTGTAAAAGTTTAAAATACTTCTATTATCACATCAAATTCGGAACTTCAAATTGTGGACTTTAAATCCGCTCACATGCAATTTCAATTAGCTGCACCAATAAACTTTGAAAAACTAAAACAAAGTTATGCATTCCATTTAAAAATCTTTATACACACCCATTCTTTATACGATTGTACTTTCCAAAACATGTTTAAAGATATGTAATAGTTTTAAAAAATATGTACAAGGAAAAATAAAAATGCCTACATAACAACACTTGATGAAGTTGACTACTCGCGAAGTGGAGTCATTATTACTGAAACCCCCGAGAATAAACTTGGGATGTTTTGTTTAAAAATAAAAAATAAAGGATGAGCTAAACGAGCTTAATAAGTGTTATTGGTTTCCAATAAAAAACATTTATACAAATATTAACCTCCACAAAAGAAAACAATTTCTTTTCTGTTCAAGGAATAATCAATGTTCTTACAAAATACATTCTTTTCTTTTCATAAGATCAATGCATATGTAAAGCAAAACATATATATTTTTGTGAGATCAAGTTCCACTTTTCTTGTAAAGTAAATAATGATGGCAAACAATAATTTCATGAACTTTCTTTTTAAAACATAGCCTATCACTAATTTTCTTTGCCATATAGTACCCTTAGGTGTTGGGCAACGGAACTGGTTTTACATCGCTTACCTGTGTCTCGTTAACCTCTATATATCGATTCTTATAGAGCTGGTTTAGCGTCGCTTACCCATAATGATGCGAACACTACATATAAATTAGTGGTTACGGAGCTGGTTCTACATCACTTACCTGTAACAGTGCTAGCACAATATATACTCCACATGTGCAGAGGGCGACTCACAAGACATACTGACATACACAACACCACTTATGTTAGTGACAGATGCCCTCTAAATACTGCCATATACGTTAGGACGTACTATGATTGATATAATCATATGTATAAAGATCTAACGACATACCGTAGGTTAAATCACAATTAATACATAAGCGCGCATCATTTCAATACCAATTACAAACATACTCAAAATCCATTTCTATGCCAATTCAAAGCATATACAAATTTCTATTCAATATCAATTCACAGCATGCGTATATCTCATTAGTTTCCAAGTGTACTCAACACTCAATTGAATGCTAAATCAAAGCATATGTAAATCTCATGAAGATTAACTTTTAAATTCAAGTAATAACACTAATGAAATTATTCATAAATATATTTTTCATAGTAAGGTAAAAACCATCTTTACAAAGTCAGTTTAAAGGTACACTCACTATTTGTCATTAATTATAACTGCCTTCACATGTTCGGTGTTTTTCCTTTATTAGTCAAGAGTCTACAGTGATCGAGAAAACTTTATGGTCTTACTCAACTATGAGGGAGACCCTTGAGGGGTTCCTAAAATCTACCAACTATATCCATAACTTACCATCTTGTTTTATTTGTAGCAAAGGGTTTAGCCAAAATCTTAGCATTTAGTAAGATTAAAATTCTGTTTTCGTTTCATTGAACCATTGAATAACTTCCATGACTTATACATGCTGTCTTCTTTCCATTTAAATAACGTGTATAGTATATACCTTCTGCTTTCCTTACATTGAACCGTTAAACTATATACAATATACATGCTGCCATTAAACAGAAACTAAGCCATATATATAGCATCTACATGCTACCAATTAATACCCATTGAATAACATTTATAAGACATGGATATATATGTTTTCCTCTCTATTTACCATTTTGGTTTTTCTATTCATTTAACCATGCCTCCACTTTTTCCTTAATTTTCACATACCAAATGATCAAATTAGGTTATGAAGTCTACTAAACATTTGTTCTCCTATGTCTCTAGTTTCCATATCATCAAAAATCATTCCATTTCACCTTCTAAATTATGAAACACGTTCCAAATGTTACAAGCTACTTCAACACAGGGATAGTATCAGGCTACCATAATCAATCTCAATTTTCAATATCATTTAGCTAGAATTAGGTCTAGGTCTCTTCTAGATAATTTTTTTTGATATATCTTAGGTTTCATTTACAATTGGAATAACATAATTTAGAGTTATGTAGACTAAGTTATAACTAAAATACTAGGAATGTTCAAGGAAACCCAGAATCCTAATGCAGAATTTCAATAAACATAGTTAGGAAAACTTACCACTTTCTTCAAAATCATGCCTAATCATTCATGCAAGCTTATGCATTCACGTGACTAGATAAAAAGGATGGAAAATATTGGTTTAACATACCTAAATTCAGATGGTAACATGCTGCCTATCTTTTCCTTGCATGTAGTTGGCGTTGATGGAGGTGTTATCCATGGTTGGAGGCTTAAACAACGTGATGAATTTATTTCCCAAAGGCAGTAACTTGGAAGACCTATGTGTGAAGGGAGAAGCCTCAATTAATTAAAATCAATTGTGGTCTAAGGAATAAGGGAGGCTTTGGTGGAATGAAGGTGAAGCAGCTCCTCCGTCATCTTGTATAAGCTACACATTGTTGGAAGTTGTCCAACACGTTGCTAGCTTAATTTCCAACAGCTGTCCATTGTATTATCTATTACCATCTTTTTTAACTAAGTTATTAATTTCTTGTATGATCCAGGACAATGCTTGTCTCCTACATATAAGAAATTGTTCTGATTTTTTGTCACCAAAATGACACATGCCCACACCATGAATTGGTCTCTCATATAATGAATTTTATGTCCTTCACATCTACTCCTTCATAAATGTGACAACATAAGATTTTCATGCATTCTTTTTCCAAAATAGTGAGAACTTCTTCATGCATATGACAGCTCCAACTTAAGGTTCATTCATATGTACATGTATTATTTCTTGTCTAAAATAATTAAATGGCTTATGAGAAATCTATCCAATTTTGGTAGAAATTTCATATCCACTTAATAACATGTTACACCTAAATATATCAACATATAAGTTGGATCAATTTACTTTAAGTATCCGTAACTATGATTAATTCTTATGTCCTTACGTTTTAACCCAAGAATGGTTTAAATTTACTCCATAATAATTTAAATCAAGGTTAATCTTGATCTATCATAAATCTTTCCGATTGAATTTATTTTTGGTCCATTTCTATACCAATCAACTCCAATATTTTTCGACTATTATTTAACTTTAGTACTTGTCATTCACGATTGGGTTCCTAATTCACCTTTTAGCGAAAATAAAATTTACATTCACCTGAAAACATCATTTACATGAAAAGAAATTTTATAGACATGTGAAAAGGAAAGTTTGGAGTTGAACAAAAGTACTTGAAGAAAGTGGCATTAATTTCATACTATAATCATATGATACAATTCTAGGATGATTGAAAAAGAACACTGAGTATATGTTAAAAGATCCAATAATAAGTTTGTAATTTTATCCTTATATGTGAATGAGATTTTATTAATGCTATCAATTTGTCAAAAAATTAAATAAATTAGCTATAAATCAAGTTCAAGATGAATAAAATGGGTGAGACCATATAACCTTTAAGGTTAAGATTACTAAGGATCATTTAAAAAAATCATTGCCACTTTATATGCCATATTTATATCAAAAAGGTAGATCACTAAGGATCATTCAAGAAAGTCACTGTCACTTTTATATGCCATATTTATATCAAATAGGTATTTAAATGATTTTGAATATTATTGGGGGAGATATGAATTCATGCGTCATATATATAATAAAGCAATAGAAGTGTCATAATCTAAATTCTGATCCCATGTCATCCCAAAAAGCTAGAATCTCAAATGCATGCATAAACAAATTATATGAACATGATATAACAGTACATGTACCTTTTGATTCTCCTCCTTTCTTAATTCTTCTTCTTGTTTGGGTTGTTGCAAACACCAAACCCTTCCTTGATCACTCAAGAACAAGCAAAGATGAAGAAGAAACAATGTGTGAGGATGGTTAGAGCACCAAACTAGATGAGTATAAGTAAATGCTCTAATGGAGAGAAAGATCAAGACTATGTTACATGTACTTTGATTTATGCAACCATTGCATGAAAAAAACTCAAGACACTTCTCTCTAACTCTAGAACTCTTCTAGACACTTCATTCTCTTACTTGAGTGTGTTTGTAACTAGTTAGCTCTTATCTACATAAATGATGAACTCACTTATATACGTTTGTCAAACCTTCAGTCACGATCGTGGCCTATGAGCCATAATCGTGGCCTACTTAAAAACAACCATATACACTTTGCTTTTCATCCGACTTTTATATGTGTGATCTTTAGGTTATGAAGCATTTCATGATGCCAATTTACCTGATATAAGGGAATTAACACATGAATCCTCTAATAGTTAATTACTTGACCTATGAACATTTTAGTAGACAATTACCATACAATTTGTCCTTTCACCATTCTATACCCCACTTGGTTTGGAGCATGGACTATGTGTCAACTCTTACTAGACTGACTACGTCACATCTAGTCCAAGTGATGTTAGTTCTTTTCCTAAGGTTCTCATTACTCTATGTGTCATTGAAAACTCTCTTCATGACACATAATAGTTTTGGCTAGAGACTCTTGAGTAATGAACCCAACAAGAGGTCATGGGTATCATCTTCTTCTATTAAGAGTGGTGAATCCTTTATTGGCTACTTAATTACTTTCAAATACTAATAGTTATACCCAATCACCACCTTATGAGCGACCTTGTCTTGAGGCAACAAGGAATGATGTCAAAGCACATGATCAGTATCCAAGATATCCTTGAGTACCTCAAGTCTAAAAATATTGTACCATTTCTATGATGAGATTAATCATTGACATTTGATAGATTATCCATATGACAATCCATAATGGTCATCTGATGTACTTACTACTCTTAATAAGCATCCATATGTTAACTCTGAGCATCTCTTGCTTACAGATTATGAGTTGCACTGCTTGATCAAATCAAGGATTATAACATGTGCTAGTCTATCTGGATTAATAATTTTCTATCTTATTAATCCTATTACTAGGGATAATTTAGATACTAACATAATTGTACATGATAGAAATCTCATTATCATGACCTCATTATAACTTCCTTCATGCTATGTTTTGTATCATGGACTTCATTAATTCGATTTAACATAGATATCAATTCATAAATAAATGAACATAATATTAATGAAAATTCATCTTTTGCTTTATTAATAAAAATAAAGTTTGTACAAAATTGCTAAAGGTGATTGCCTTTAGAGCATTACTCTAATAATCTCCCACTTGCACTAAAGCCAATCGTCTTTGTATCTAATAGTATAGGTGAGCACGTTGGAATCAAATTTCATATGAGAAGTGGCTTTGTCAAAGGATTAGTGATGTTCTAATCTATAGGCAATCTCTCTATCTTCACATCACCTTTACCAATTATCTCCCCAATCAGGAGATATTTCCTGAGTACGTGCTTGGACCTCTGATGAAACCTTGGTTCCTTGGCTTGAGCAATAGCCCCATTGTTATCACAGTACAACAGTATCGGGTCTATAATGCTTGGAACCACCCCAAGTTCTATAACAGACTTCTTGATCCAAATAGCTTCTTTTGTGGCTTCTGCAGCTACAATGTACTCTAACTCAGTCATTGAATCTGTAATCGTCTATTGTTTGGAACTCATCCAACTGACTACTCCACCATTCAATGTGAAAACATAACTTGACTGGGATTTGGAGTCATCCTAGTCAGATTGAAAATTGGCATCCGTACGTTCGCCCACTACTAGCTCCCCATATCCATATACCAAGAATACATCCTTAGTCCTTCTTAAGTACTTTAGGATATTCTTGATAGCTATATAATGACACTCACCAGGATCCGATTGATTTTTGCCTGTAACTGTTACGACCTGGTACCATATTAGGCTCATGACAACTGCCGCATAACTGAGTTAAGGATACTCACGGTATCTTTAATCCGATTATTCAAGGCCAATTGAACATCTCTCCCCTTTTTGGTTGAAAAATTTAGGCAACACAACAACTGTATTTTAAAAATCCCAAAACTCAATCAAATACCTGCAAACAATTTTAAACACACTTCTATATTCACATCAAAA
>JAOSBK010000005.1:38030777-38059126 GCA_027568895.1 Erythroxylum shatona | reverse complement strand
TAATTTGCGTTAAGGTGTGGAAATCATTATCCGAAATTGATGGAATTGTTCTATAATTGTTTACAGATGGTTTTCAAGACCGTAGGGATGAAAAACGATCAAAAAGATGCAAAATAAGGAAAGAAAGCTGAAATCCCCAATTTGGCCGAAATTCAGAGACTAAGCGTTGGCACGCCTGAGATTGAAATCTGGAGTCTACAGATAAAATTCTAGAATTGGAGTCCAATTAAAACACAATCTTTAAAGATTCTCTTGCCCTCTTTTCAAGAAGTTTCCACCGAAATTAGAAGTGTACCTAATCTGGACAAAACCAAGAGAAGATAATGAGGAGATTCACATTAAAGAGGAGATTTTGGTGATTGCCGCATATATATATATATATATATATATACATGTATTAGAGTTAGGGGGATCATCGTAAGGTTTTAGCAATTTCTGGGCTGTCGCACTTTTCTTGCTCTGTTCTTTACATTTTCTGTAGATTTTCAATTGGGATTTTTGTTTATTTCATCAAAGACCAGGGATGGATACATATTGTTTTGTTATTTCCTTTGACTTCAATTCAATTATAAGTAACTAAATTTTCTTATCTTGGTTGAGGGAATCCATGTTACATGTTATTATGGTGAGACAGTTTAGATATTTTTCATGTTGTTAATAAACATTGGATATTTTCAGATCTGTCTTTTTAATTGAATTCATTAGTTTCTAAGTGCGTAACTAGAGGTTAATTGGTTCAATTGCTAGGATAACGGGATATGACGTTCAATTCTGGTTATCATAAGTAGCAATTAGGATTAACTTCTCTACGTTAGAGTCGGAAAATTCTAAGGAAATATCCACTTGATCGATTGCATGTCGTACATGTTTATCACTTGTCATTGGTTATTGATTCTTAATGCTATTAATCAATTTTACCTATGATCGTATTTAGGTTATTGCTTAATAAGATTGCTAGGATACATGTTCCTAGTCATTACCCTTAAGAGAAACTTCACCCAATGAATATTTATTAACAATTATAATTTTATGTCGAGGATCCATAATAGCATGGCAACATCGGTAACCCGAAACCAAGGTATTTTTTCTCATTGATTTTTCAGATTTAATTATTGCTTTTGATTTGTGAATTTTTCTTTTGATTTTCTTTTATTGCGTGATTAAAACAAACCCCCTCCCTTTTAATTTCGTTATTTGTGCCACTTGAATTCGTAATTTCATAATCGTAAAATTCCTCGTGGGAACGATATCCGCTTACCGCTACTACATTAATTTGTTTTAACGAAAGTTTTTTCTTTTATATTTGGTTGCAGGAGACAGCATCACCAAAAATCTAAGTGAGAAAATGTTAAATTAATTAATGTTGACTAGCATAACCTAATAATAGTTATCATATTAACTATGAGCATGTGACATCATATCATTTATAACATCATATCATTTATAGGATAGACAATATATTTTTACTTATACTTTAAGTCCTTGAGTCAATTTTCTAATTTTTCTAAACTTACCATTACGTTTGTGGCTGCCCACAAAATGGTATGTTAGTCTGATTAATATATTTGTTTTAGGATGTTAGGGTGATGTATACAATAAATTGGTGAATTGGATTCAAAGAACCTTAACCTCTTTCATAATGTTTGTTTTTGTCTCATAACAATTAATTGAATAATGATAACTTCCAATCAAGTTTTATCATCTTTAAGAGATAATTTTCTAACCTCATTATATATACAAGCTAACTTACAGAGCTTATTTTAATTAGTTGCATTATTAAATGTGTTGAGAATGTATTGAAAATATTGATATTACACAGTTGTCCAAATTATAACGCGATATTCTTAACTTCTTCCATGGATTAATGTTATTTGCTTATCACTAGATCGTTGATTCCTTTCTTTTGTCAGCGCTGTTAGAATTTGATTCACTTGCTTATGACTGTAAAACTAGGGATGACAATGGGTTGGCCGATGGGCCAGATTTAGAGTTTTCAATGAGTCAGCCTAGGCCTAGACTGACTCGAGGCTCAACTATTCTAAACAAAATGATATTATTTTGCTTAGAAGAGTTAGGTCTTGGGTAGGTCTAGGCTTGGATAACCCAGGCTGGACTCAATTAAAAAAAAACTTTTTATACTTTTAATTTTTAAAAATCATTTTTAAAAATTTGGTGGGTTGGCCCATGGGCCGACTTATTTCCACCCCTAGGTAAAACTATGGACATACGTTTTGTTTACATATTTGTGCTAAAAGAACTGATTTAGGCTTGTTTTGGTAATGAAGTTCATTATATACGAAAAGAATTTTGTTCTTTAATTATTTGCCAATAAACTTATATAAATCTAATGTAAATTCAATATTTAAAATTGATTATGTAATAATTATTATAAATTATATTTAAATTTAATCTGAAAATTTAAATAGAGAGCAAATTTAAAAAAGAAAGTTCTATTGATTTTGAGTTCAATTTTATTGAATTTGCGCTCGTCTACAGTAAATGAGTCCAAATTAAGCTATGTTTAAACTTTAAACTTAATAAACTAGTGAATTTTACTTTATGATTGTGATCATTTAAAGAGTTAATGATTTTTTTGTGATGAATTCAGTTTGGAAAAGTCGGATCCGTTTGACTATTGACTTGACTCGTTTGTTTCCCTAAATATGCCACAAAGGAAAGTCTAGAATACAATATTTGAACCCCAAGGTGCAGGTGAGTTGGTAAGGGGCTCTCCTGGCTTAAGTGAGGTCGCGGGTTCGAATCGTCCTCATGTATGCAGCCGTTTAAAACTTGGGGTCAGAGTTTTACCTCCCGCAAGGGACCTACCCGGCTCGAACGAGGATTAGTCTGGATGTGGATGACTTAAGGATGCCTTTTCATAGTTGGAACTCTCCTAAGACACCTCATGGGCAACAAAAAAAAAAGGAATACAATATTTGTAAACATGTACGGAGATGAGAGTTTGATATGTTTGTGCTTCAAAGCACATACGTGAAACCTGAAAAGAAAATAAAGTATAAGTTTAATTCAGTTAGCTGCCATAATGAGAAACCCATCCAGAACATAAAACATGCGACTTTTTGAAGGCAGATTGATCAACTCTAGGTATATTTCAAAAGTAATTTATTCAAGTTGCGATCAAGTATGGAGAAGAACCTGGAGAAGGGATTGGATATACCAGCTTTCGAGTTGATTGCACGTAGGTAGATGCCTCTACACCCACCTCCAGACAGGCGCACATCAATTTGAATATTCTCGGGGAAAAATAATATATATGTATCTATATTTCAAATTCTAAGGTTTTTGGACTTCAAATTAAATTGGAGCTAGGTCTTAGGTTTTGCAGTTAAAAATTTGTCATTATCAAAGAATTAAGACTAATTAATGATACCGAGTTTTCTTGTTGAAGAACAATGTCTCTGCGATAGATACATTTGTCATTGGCATCTTTAGTTATCGCTCCCAGATTTAGATATTTTGTTTTTGAGTTACCTAACATGAACAAATTGGAACTCTTTTTGTCTAATTCTTGTCCCCACTAGGTATACAGGATTAGTATGTTATGCATCTAATATTTATATATAGATATGACAAAGAACAGTAATCTGATCGATATCATCCTTCTATCCTTCAACTCTTGAGATTTGACTTTGATTTCGGTGTTAATGGATGGATTGTTACTTGGTGATACAGTAACGAGGACTGACTTTACATCATATTCACAAATTGGACTAATTTAGCATTAAAGTAACTACAAAAACGTTGATTGGTAAGCCTTCACTGGAGGGCGCATGTGTAAATAACCAATAAATAAACATGTTTTGGTTGGCGACTGGTCCAGATAAGTTGGGCTGACAGGTTGGCTATGTCCCTCGTATGGGTTTTTAGTTGGTATTTGTCAAACATTAAACATAGTATTTTGTAAGAAAATCCACTTTGGCAGCTCGTCAAGAGGGATGATGTCCCTGTCTATATGCAGCTCTGTGGACAATTCTTTGAAACGTAGTTATAAAGTTAAAATTATGAGGCACACGTCTTGCATTTGTGTTTGGATGGAGTTTGAGACATTGATTCTGTGAGGGTGCAATGTGAAGTGTGTTGTGGCATGCAATAAGAATAGCCTCCAATTCACATGGCTAAAGTTGTCTGCTTGTGCTCTAGGCCTCGTGTCCGGTGTGTCAGAGTGAAAAATGAGAAGCAACAGTACGCTTGTAATAAGTTACCAACAAGTTAAGCATTTCGTTAGGTTGAACATGATTTTTGGGGGGTTATAGTCAAATTTGCTAGCTTCAATTCAACATCGTTATGTGATGAACAATACACTTTTTGATTTTTAAGAAAAAATTGAGCTTTTAAAATAGTTTTAATTGTAGAAGCAATGTTTCACACGTTAATATTTAAAAAAATTAATTTTTAATCTCCATTTGTCTCTTTTGAGTTTTGACTCCATAATTTAATATAAAATCCTATTTAACTCTAAGTTAGTATTTGCATTAAAAATTTGTAAGCATTTATTTCAATAAACAAGGAATAGAATCTAAACGTTTATTTTAAAAGATTGAATTCTAAGTTATTTTTCAATGGAATATGCAGTAAAGAAATTCAAAAAAGGGACGAACGTCCAATCATTTGATTTAGGACACTCCATATCTCACATTGTCCATCCTGGCTATCCTCGTCACCACACTTCCTCTTTTCCCAATATTCCCCTTTCTGTCACCGGCTACTTGCTTAGCCCAGCAACCCACACGTGCCCTCTGTCTCTGCATACGTGCAAGCCTCTCTCACCCATACAAGCATTATTACTATACTATTCCTATTCCCCACCTTTGTGTGGTGCAACGAATAGAAGCTAGGGAGTGAAAATTAATTACATTCATCTTATTGTGTTTTGTTGCGTTATGTTGTTGTTTTATTAAACCATAAAATTTTGTTTCTTGGTCTTGATGTTATTTGTTTGTTGTAGTTTTTTGGGCTCTTTCTTGCACTTACTCTCTTTCTCCTCCTTTCTTCCTCCTCTCGTCTTTCTTTTTATAAGAGAGGACATAAATCTAGCTTTGGGGAAGAATCATCAATTCTTGCTAAGGATCCGTTTGCTTTGCTCCCTCAAATCTAACTTCTTTTAGGAGTTAGAATCTTATCTTTGTAAAGCCATGAGGATCAGAAACAGAAAAGTTCCTCTTCCTCTCTCTTCTCTTTCACCAATACCACTCTCAGATCCCCAGTTGAACAGCTTCCCGGTGGTGCAACACCATCTTAGTGAAAACCCACTTCGAGTTCCGGCTGAAGAAGATGAGAAAGCTGTCTGTTTTGATCCCCATCCATCCGATCAACCGATCGGCGGCTGCTTTGGAAGCAACACCCAGGTAGGTGAGCGGTGAATCAGTGATGGTCTGGTTGGTGAGGGAAACTACTACTTCAACTCTTGTTAATCTTGTTAGTGGGTAGATGAAATCCGTGTGATTCTTAATTCGTGGGAGTTGCACTTGCCAATGCGACTCAAACTTGCGATCTATTTTGTACTGTATGGTTGATTTGTTTTGCACCCACCAGGACCAAGAGTTACACTATGATTGAGTACAGTATGTTGTATTAATTGCAGGCTTCCTTACGAGGCAAGAAGCAAGTGGAAGAGCATGAGAAGGGTTATGATACCAGGTCAGACTTCAAAAAATTACAAATGAAAAAGGTTAATAAATTACCTCTCTTCTCTTGTTTCATCAAATCTTTTAGTGAAAATGGTGAAAAGGGGGAGACCGTTGGAAAATTTTATTTCTTAACCATTTATAATAACAGTTAGTGGGAAAATACTGTGCATGTGTTTTTATATGATCAAACTTTGGCTAGCCACCATACCTTCCCAATCTAGTATAGCTTTGTATTCCTCCATTTTGGCTAACTAATCATGCGCATGCGGGTGCACTTTTCAATGGATTCCTGTGAACCATACCCCATTCAGTTGCTTCTGTCTTCTTTTTTTAAGCTTGTTTATTTACTTGGTCTATCTGGTTTGCTATTAAATGGCTCGTGGGTCTTCTGGCCTCGTTTGTGTAAAGGAATATACATAATGGGAGAATCCCGGGTGCAATAATGGAAAACGAGGTTCTTCATCAATCAAGTTCATCATCTCATCAAGGTATACATGTTTTGCATTCGAAGCATGGTTGAAAATCCGTGGGAAATCAACTCCACCATAGTCATATATTATTGGTATCCCTGTTGTTGGTTTGCATTACATACAGGAATTAGTAGATGGTTCGAGGGAGAGACAAAAGCGTTTCCACTAAAGAAGAGAAGAGGGAGCTCTGAGAGGAGGTCGTCAAACGAAGAAACGACGGGGGAAGAAGATAAGAAAATGAACAAGAAATGTATGCAACAAAACGGTATCGAGGAAGAACTAGGAAACAAGGAAATCAAAAAAAGATTTGATGGCAGTGCGAAAAGGAAGAGTAGAGGTGGTGCATTAATGGAGGGATCACGGTGCAGTCGTGTTAATGGGAGAGGATGGAGGTGTTGTCAACAAACCCTTGTTGGATATTCTCTCTGTGAACATCACTTGGGCAAAGGAAGGCTTAGAAGTATGAACAGCGTTCGAAGCCAATCCATCGGTAGTAGTAGTAGTACTACTGCACTGAAGAAGGATAAGAAGTCCGAAGTTGACCACTCAAAACAATTATCCAGTCTACTGCAGGAAAAAGAAGGGAATCAGATATCTGCAGATAAGCAAATTGTGAAGGATATAGAAGAAGAGGTAGAAGAGAGAAATGAAATGATGACTTCAAAGAAGAGGAAGAAGAAGGTCGGTATTGTCAAAGCTCGATCAATAAGTAGTTTATTGGGGTAGGAAAATAATGCAATTGCAGTAGTAAAACAGATGAATAACCAGTGGCAATGTAATTATGAAGACAGATTCAGGATTCAGGATTTTCTCATGTTCTTGTGCTGTGTGGATGAAGAAAATTAATGGCTTGAGGTCATTTATGAGCCCGGTGCAACTATTTTGGTTCCTTGTGTTTCTGAGTTTCGTAATCAATGAAAGAAGAAACAGATGCTCGATTGAGTGTTTCTTCCTTTGTATGGATCAAGTCCATATACCCTGGTTGGTGCTCTTATGTTTTTCTCTTTATAAAGGACGATTGTGGTTATACGTAAACCAAGTAGGAGTTTATTTGTGACCAATATTATAAATCTTACATTATTCGTGTGGGCAACGGCGACTACCTTGGAGGATCGAAGTTATATTCCACGACTTAGATCTGACCAACCAAACAACGGTCAGTGTCACGATCACTTGGTGTCAAATGCATCCGAAGCAGTTGGAACTGCTGAAGAAAATAGATGTCGATGACTAAGTTATAATTTTGCATCTTCAGCAGAACTGCCGAGAACATGTGGACGTCCATGGCTTAACGCAATATACATATATCATGTCAGTTTCTAAAAATGAATCGCTCTTTCCACTATCACTAATCACTTCATTTTTGATTTGATAAAAAAAAAAACGACTCAGTTTTGTTCGTACGGTACAACTATTCCATTGTGTTCTCTTCGAAGCGTAGTATCAATCTCAACGTGTTATGCATATAAATAATGAGAAAAGGCGTATATGAAATATTGACATGACAGAGGAGGTAACAAACAAGAGTGACTTAGTGATTTTTTTTTCCCCCTTCATTGCATTTTAATTAGAAAACACGTTGTTTCTTTATATTTTTTTGGTTTCTTCCTGTCTTAAAAATTATGAAAATCATAAAGGTAGTTTTTGTTTTTTATTTCTATTTTTTATAACGTGATTCACTGTTAACTAAATATATATTATTTAATTATTAACTATATTAATTTTTAATATGAATTATGAATAATTTTTTTTAATTAATTATTAAAAATTATGAGTTATTTAATTTACTTAATTATTTAATTTAATTTTTGTAATTAAATAAAATGAATTACATTTAATAATTATTAATGAATATAATTAAATTTAAAATATTTTCAAAATAGAATTTGATTCAGTAATTAAAATCTATTTAAAATAAAAGGTTAAAATTTAAATTATTTATTTTAATAAAATAATATAATTTATTAATAAATATTATATAAGATATTCAAATGAATTTATTTAATTAAAAATAATTTATCTTTAATTTTTATCTAATATGCAATTGTTATTAATGATAAAAATATAACTAAATTGATATTATCAACCAAACAAATTTTTATTTTTATTTAAAAATAGAAAACCAACAGAAGCGTCTAAAATATAGAGTCCAAATATGTAAGAGTTTGAATGTATATTTGTTAAGGAATGGAACAAGTAGCCTAATTAAGATAAATGGAATTATCTATACTATTATAGCTTGAAAACTAGTTAATAAAAACCACATATCTTTAATTTTATGAACAGTAGTAAGATGATAATATTTGAAAACGAAAATTTTGTCTTAAAAATGAATAATTGTTAGATGCATTAGCTGATCAAGTCGACTTAAGTGTCCGATATATTAACTAAATTAGAATTATCACACAAGGTTTTTTAATGATTCACTGATCGAATGATGCTGATTCTTTGAACACCAAGAGTTCCTCATCAAAGAATCCATAACGCGATTGGAGTTTGTGATGGTCGAATCTCCAAGAATTACGGAACAATGCATTTAATGAATCAAAATTTTAGTATAGTATATTGAATGACAGTTTCCCACTTCTTAAAATCAGGTGAAATTAATTTGACAATTTCATGAATCCATAACGGTGTAGCAGTGATATATAGCTGAATTGCAGTCCTCCTCGCATTGCATCAAGCACAGTCTATCATTCTAAATCAATCATATTTCCCAAATGAGCACATGTTTTGTATCTGTAAGGAAATCGAAATTCAGTATCCAGAAAAGATGAACTTTCAGAATATTAACCGAGCAAGATCGTTAAAGAAGTAAACTAATACATTAATTAGGGAGGTTAATGATTAGAAGCTGATCATATGCATGCGTACCAGCTTACATTTGGGAAAGAAAGCATCATTTTGCGTGTAAAGTTGTTCTCTTGACATTTCAAACGATCTCTATCCTTAATTGTTTAGATATGAATTGTACCCGTGTATGTATGCATATATGGTACAATTTTCGACTCGTAATAAATATGCATAAACTTGCATTTTGATTCTGACATATGGCAGTGGGGGAGCGCCTCCCTTAAATCAGACAAGTTAGGAAGCACGATTTATAAGGCAGTGGAAGCTTTGGGTCCTCTTTTTCTTTCTTCATTTTTGTTTTGGTTTACATCAAAATTAATGTTTCTGATGCTCCATTAATTCGGAGGTTTCGAGATATTGGGCTTTTGTTAGGTTGGTAGGCCTCAAACATATTCTTCAGTACTTTTAGACCTACAAATAACGATGGAGTTTATCTCCTGTGAAGAACTCTACTAACAATTTTAACGCAGGCCTGTAGGTAGATGCTTTGTAGTAGAACAAAATTTACCCTCACTCGAGTACGAGCTTCCCTTTATGTATGACAAGCAGAATGATAGGGACCCTACAAGTGGATCAATCCCTTATCCTGAGGTGAAGCCAGGCGTGTGTATTATGAGACATGAGTGAGTCCGTCGCTTCACAAGGAATGAGTTGGACCATAGTGGGAAGCAGTGTATCATTTCCCCTAGCAAATCTTAAGAAAGGAAGGGGAATTTCATTAAGAATAAAAGTTATAACACAGTTCTACAATGTTAGGAAACATAGTTATTCCTCCTGAGGGATTGCGTGTTAGGGATCTGCTTGTTCAAATGCCGCTCATGACACTAAGCACGGGTTTGGTTGATGACTGAAAAGTCATATATTAATTTTTGAGGGTATTTTGTTTGGTTAATAGCTGGTAGCTAAAAATCAAAAAGCTCCATTTTACGCAATCAATTAACAAAAATTTGTTAGCTTGACAATTATGACTTTCACTAAAATTGAATAGATCACCAAAAGTTTAAAAGTTACCTCAAAGACTACATTTTGTGAAGTGGGTCTCTATCACATAGAGTGAATAAGCTCTAAAAATACGAAGAGATATCGGTTTGATAACAAAAACTTTGAATATTTTATAGCCTGAGTAAAAAGCAATAAAAGAACATTCGGTGCTTGGTTGTTTAATTCTATTCTACTCCACTCCTTCATGTATAAAGGGATCTATTAGTTCTTGTACTTTTGGACTCTCTCATTTTCTATTAGTTTATTAACAAATATAGAGCATTCAACGTTTATTATTTCTAAAATATATTGGTGTATCTTATTATATATTTTTTAGATGTACAGAATAATTATAAATTATATAATTTAAATAAATTACTTAACAAATAAGAAATTTGTGTGATTAATAAATTTACTTTTTTTTTTACTTAATTGCATCACTAACAATTAGAATTGAAAATCTAATTAAATTCTTACAAGAATATTCAATAAAATACTAAGATATAATATTCATGTTCTGATAAATTTTTTTAAGTTATTCCCTCATAAGTCATTTTACACATAAACAATTAATACTAAACAGTTAATTTTATCAAACATTTCTAATAAACAATTAAAATTATCTGCTGATCAAATCAGCTGATATAATCCACTATCAGCTGGTCGTTGATAGAATCAACTAACAATTAATGTAATCCTCTTATTATCAAACAGGACCTAAAAACATGAAATTTGAAGTCTCGTAACTTTTTTATGGGAGGTCTCGAAAAGTGAGAAGGTCGTCCAATTATGGCCCTCCAGTGTACCTTACTTCACTACTAAACACTTTGTAAATCCCTAAACATTAAGGATGGCAATTCGACAAGCCCAGGCTTGGGTTGACTGCGTCACTGGTTGGTATTGCTTGGTTTGATCAAAAGTGACAAAATGACATTATTTTTTAATTTTTTAAAAAATGATAAATCAGGTTGGACTAGCTTGGCCTACTTATGGCCCATCAGGCCACAAGTTGATTGGTTATGGTAGAGCCCAACCCAGCCTATTGTCATCCTACTAAACATAATTCATTTCAATTTTACGATTGATATCAAATTTAGTTTTGGTATATTATAATATGAGTAATGGTTAATATTAAGTACCATTTCGGATAATTTCTAAAATTTATAAAATAAAATTACAAAATTACAAAATTACAAAATAATCCTTTAATATATTGTATTATATAACTTTTAATTTTATGTCAACTACATCTTCAAAAATTATAACATAAAATTTAAATAATAAATATTTTTATTTCTATTAATATTACTTTTCACTTATAAATAGTAACTATAATTAATATAAGAAAAAGACCGTTTAATCTTAAATTAATTGTTCAGTGGTTATTTATGTATTTTCATGAATTTATTTTTGTTCTTGATTACATAATGATTAACATGGATTATAATAACAAAGTGTGTGTGTGTGTCTGTGTATATAAACCATCCGACCAATAAATAATAGATCAAGTGTATTTTATTTTTGTTTAAGTTTTTATTTAAAATATCACAAAAATAAGTATGTACAATTGAAATATGCAATTTTGAGTTAATATATAACTATATGAAAAATAGACAAGAAGAACTGTTGTTTGGTGGTAATGATGGTGATTTTGTCATTTAAACAGCAATAATCTTTTTTTTCCTAGTATTATTCACAAATTCTTAACGTATAATTAGCATATCCAAAGAAACTTTACTAGTGAGATATATAGTTCCAAGAATTATACAGATTAAGTAATATATATTGAAACAACCAACTAGTACCTCTTCGTTAAAAAGATGTTGATATTGAACATAAAAGAAAGGTAACAACTACCCCTTTTAATATTAGTTTGCTGAAGTGAACATTGGTTTGTTAAAATTACAAGTAGAAAATAGTGTGCACTCTTTTTCTTGAAGTTCCATTACTAAAGAATTTCCTTAAGTATTACAATTTAAGAGAAATCATGTTCTCGTGCAACTAAACAATGTCGAATTTTTGGTGCACCTATTTCACAATTTGATACAAGTAAATTAGATCTACTTTATCACATTTCTATAATACATGTACATTTGGTACGTAAATATCACATAGGAACATTTATGTCATATTTTAACTATTTTATATTTTCGTGCGCCTAAGCATAACATAGACACATCTATATCACTTTTAAGGTAAATCAATTTAATATATATGTATTATTTTGGGGCACCTGAAAGTGTAAATTTTACGTGAATTGATGTAACAGCACTAGATATTACACATGTGCACCGAAGTATAACATAAAGCGTACTGAAATGTTTTGGATAAGAACTAACACAAGATTTACAGGTACAAGATGATTGAAAAACCTTGACTTATTTTGAATATTGGAGAGGCTTAAAGTATCAAGTATTTTATCAAAGAAAATAAAATGTTTATCAAAAGTTAACCAACGGTTATAAATAATTTGTTTAAGTATAGGGAAAAATAAGCAGTCAAGCAATTTCCTCGATCACTGGCAAAGTTAGGTAAGAAAGACCATATTTAGATAATGATCATAAGAGGAAAAATATGTCACCTTTTGAAATATCTAAAATTACCTCACTTGCATTTAATAAATTTGACGTAGTATGTTATTTGAAGATTGTAAAAACATCTTAGTCTCAAACCTCTATTTTAATTTCGATATTACAAAATGTTAAGAGAAGAACTTATACTAAATATAATGGCATTACTTGAGACTTTTCGATCAAAAAGTAGAATCAATTTCTTATTCCCAGATTAAATTTTAAGGAGAAGGTTAAGAAACTGATTTTTAAAGTTTTTAATTACAACATAAATTTTATATACTTTGAAACAATATACAACAATGATGTATAAAAGAGGAAGTGGATATAAATCTAACTCTCTAAAAAGTAAAAATTGATTTAGATATAACTTACGCTAAAAAGTTTTCACTTTTACTGAATCATAACGCAAATACGTTCCAAATTTTTACTTCTGAAAAAGAAAGCGGACGCTGTCAACAATAAACATACAACGACAGCTAATGAGGACCCACAACCTATTTATTTCTCCACCCTGGCGTTGCCCGTATCACTGTCTCTTCTCGGTTTTCCGGTAGCCGGTTAGCCTCTGGATTGATGCTGCACGTGCTTCGCTTGTCTCTTCCTAAAGCTTTCATTTACGCATGAATCCACCACCACCTACCCTGACCACCAAGCCCTTTTGCTCGACTTATGTGTTAATACATACTACAACTTGTCTGTAAGTGAAGTATAATTGTAATAAAAATAACTTTTAGAAAGAGAGAAAGGGACTGGACTAATAGAAGGGTGAAATTTCGTTGGTGGTGTTCAAGTCCTCCACTATCAACAAAATAATGGGACCAAAAGATGCCAAGATATAGAGAGCATCATTTCTAAGAAAACTATAGCATCCAACAATTACATTGCCTCAAGCTTTTAATTATATCATGTTTCCTTTTTGCAATGAGTAATTATTGTACATCAAGAAGTCTTATCTAACTCCTAAGCTCACAGGAATACAAAATTAATTAACATTTTAATTTTATAATTATTTGTTTTGAAAATAAAATATATAGTCTGATATGCTACGTACGGACATGAAAATTATATGTAGCTCTTCTGTAAGAAAATATACGAATCCCTTACCCTATAAACTTATAAGGAATTTGAACCATATGAAGGTACTTAACGTGGACAACTGTGAAGGTAAAATCCTAGTAGTTAAATGTTTCATTTATCAAATTAAGATGCCACAGACTTTATACCCAGTAAAGCATGTAGACTAAGGTAGTGATCTCGTGATTTGTCCCTTTTTCTTACCAAACCCCTCTTGTTATCTCACTGAACAGGCCAAAGTCTTAGGAGAAAGTGTATCTGAGAAGTAGAGTAAGATAGGCGTCCCTTGAGTTTGTTTTTATCATATGTAGTAATTGTCCGACGGGCCTATTATCATTCCTCATCATATGACCTTACGTAGGCATCTACAGCTGTCGAGTAACAGGGACCGACCCAAGTGTATTTCGGGCAACAGAGGCTCAGATAATTTACAAGTACCAAGTTTCTAATAAATACGGCAGTTCATGTATATATCTTGAAAAGTTTCTGGTGGAACTGAAAGCTCGTTCGAACCAGAAATCATAATTTAAGCATGCTGATGCTAGCAGACAGCTATTCCATATATTAGTTAATGATTTCGCGATTGAAGTCTGCTAGCCGGTTTAAAACCTCTTGAACCGTTTATAGGCTCTATATTCATATTTTGATAACAATTAAGTCTTTCTCATCTTTTCTTCGTAAAGAAGTATGATGCTTACAAGACAAGAAGATGCTAAAACGGTCATTCTCAATATATACGTTTTTTTTTATTAAAAATAGATCATATGTTTTAATTAGACCTCTGATAATATGTACAAAAAGAATAATATGTTTCTATACCCTCCTAATATTTCTGACAATATAATGGTCCGAGTACTCTCAGAGTAATCTCATAATTTTACCTCTAAAATACCATTGATCGGAACATGCCAGTGAATGAGCCTAGTTTCAAATTGGAACAAAATGATTATATGCTCAATGGAATAACATATGACACCTTAACTGCAGCGTTTTAAGTCATGTTGACAAATAAACAGACAAAATATATAATCGCATTTTACAGAAATCTGACGACTAATATAATGAATGTTGTTGATCAAAATATTCCTGCTAATGAACTGAAGACGTCAGGAACTTATCAAAATGGATGGTTCAAAGTATAATGAGTCCCACCACGATTCCTTATTCGCCACTTTGAAGCTATTACTATATTCATATAAATGTCTAAGACAGATAAAATAAAACGATAAATCATGGAACAACAAGAAAAACTCTTCAGAGACCCTTAGACAAAATGCGCAAGTGGAACAAAAACACTAAGGTGTCCTGTAAGCATAAAGGGACCACCTGCAATTAAAAGTTGAATAAATCCACCAATCATTGTGATTCTGCTCATGATTATCAAACCCATCTTCAATTTCTAATCAATGCGGGCGTTTGTATCTTTCGTCCTCCAACCTGGCTTTGCCACTCAGCTCAATTTCTCAACTTTTGTACCTTCTGTTGGCTGGTAGCTTCGTTTATAATCAGCATATATCTATGTCCCATGCATTTTCTTTTTATGGTTCTGGAATTGATTACATCTATGCAAGGAATTGAAAGGTTAAGAAAAATCTTTGTTCCTTATCTAGCCCTTCATCATGACAGCTAATATTGGCAGGCCTTCCCCGCCCATCTCCCACAGATTTGTCTATCGAAATTGAAAGTTACATTCCCACGATACCTTCTCGCTATTATTATAATTTTTAATACAGATAAAACGTGGAGTTCATTAATTAAAATTAAATTTAGGTCAATTATTACTAAAATGACCAGAAATAGTTATTTAGATAGATAGTTAAAATGACTAGAACTAGTCATTTAGATAGTTGACTCTTACCACTTATAAATTCTTTAACATTTTTATATTTAATTAATATGAGATACTCTAACATCCTTCCTCAAGTGCAAACTGAGACTGCAGCGGTAATCAAATAGCGCCACTGAGATTGGACATCTAAACGGATAACCGAAAAATTAATAATCCAAACTAAACTTACTTTGATTCTATAAAATAATTTGCAATTGAATTTGGATAAAAATTAATCACCTACCCTTATTGAGTTCAGTGTTCTATTTATATAGAGATTGGCTAGAGTTAGTTACAAGTAGCTAACTAATTAAGGAACTAATAAATTTGATAAATATATTTACAATTAACCGTCTCTTCTTACTGCATACGTAACCAGCTCATCCGCTGCCGTTCACCTTCCTCATTCAGCTTCTTACGTTCACAGCCACTGTGATCCCTGAGCTTATCACGGTAAACCCTATCGTACTGGCATGAACAAGGAAAAAGACATAATCAGACCTGGGCCTTATCGAGACTGAGCCTGAGATGGCATCGTAAAGCATTTCTTTTTCATTGATTTAGTGCTCAACCAATATTTTAACTTTTTACTAACCAAAAGGTGCAAGGTATTAAGGAAGTATCTTTCACTTCTTTCTTCCTTTTTGGTATGAGCAAAAGGTAATGTCCTCAGATTAGTTAGCATCTTATAAACCTTTCCTTTCATCATCTTGTCTTGTGGCAATGATTCTGTAAATGGTCACTGTCCCTTACATCTATCTTGTGAAGTCTTTGTCAGGTTTAATAGCGGACGCTGAACGTAGCTGTATTGACAATTCAAAGCAACGTACAGTTTGCGATAGCTTATTAGTAGTCCAGAAACCGAGGATCCATATCCCGAAACAATAGAACTAGTAGTTTGTTATGCTTGAAGTCCCACAGGGAAGAGCCATCCCTTAAAAAGATTATGTATGTGTGTGGAATTTGCAGCACTTTGTGAAGTAAAAGTGCAAAAGCTCTATTAGATTTTAAATTCTTCTCTACTACCTCAAAGATTCGCCAATTTTTTGTTGCAGACACAATATACAGTTTTGTCCCAATTGTCTTTGCATAGACTAAATGGATTACGATGCACTATGCTTGATCCATCATTCAAGTTGAAATGTTAATAATACGCCTTAAGCTTGCTTCGTCTGCCTCCTTCGTCTCCCTCGGTGCTCCTTGCATGAAAACTAAAAGTCTTTAGGCTGCCGCTTGATGTTGAAAGCAAGTGCCATGTTGTTCCTTGTATCCTTTCTTTTCCCTTTTCCTTTTTTTTGTTTTTTTATAATAACTCTTGATCCCTACTTTTCAAGTTTTATATCATTTTTTATGTTATGGAAGTTTTATTCCAAATCTTGGATTTTTTAATTCTCTCCCAATAAAATTTCCATCAAATTCTCTACTTTATGAATAGAACCATCAGCCTAAGATATTTTCTATACTAATTAATCATCTTACGGGTGGCCCGAAATCTTTATCTAGGGTCGCAGGGCATCATTCTAATGGATAAAAAGTTTATATCGAGATACGCGTAAGACTTAATCGTCACTCTACATCATTACAACGAGAGGCATTACTATTTGTTACTTAATTGAAGCTCCAAGTTGCAGGAGTTAATCTTAATCAAAACTCAATCATCTAAGCAGATTTTACTTAAAGCAATCCCATGCCTCTAATTAGAAGTCATCTTTCTGCCCGTTGCAATTAAGTATAAACGTAATCTGTTAGCTTGTTAAGGATGACGAACTATACATGCTAGAGTCCAAAGCAATGATCACAAAATATATTTTGCCAATTGATGAATTTGACATTGTCAAGTTAGCCCTCATAACTTAGAAATTTTCTGGTTTAAGTACAACTCAACTAGCTGGTTACATGGAAACTGAATGGAAAAAATGAGAACAAAAAAAGAATTGTAAAATTATTGCCTCCAAAAAAAATATGAAAATAGAAATTTTAGAAAAAATATAATATATGTTACATTCATATCATAAAACTAGTTATTAATTTTAGAATAATTAATTATAAATGATAAGATTAATCATATTGGATTTTCCTGTAATTTAATATTTTTATTTAATTATTATATTTAGAAAATATCATTACTTTTTTGTGATATTGTTCAGTTATCATACAATTTGTTTTGTGGTCGTATTCCATTATTTTTCATTTATTTATAATTTTAAAATAACTTTATATTAGAATATAAGAGTTTCAAATTACATCCATTCAGATAAAAATAAAAAAATTTGACAAATATGCTAAATAAACAATATGAAGTGAATAATAATTTTTAAAATGAGATTGAAATTACAAAAGAATCAAGCCAGCAAAAATTCTAATATATTTAACCCTAAATGATAGCAAGCTAGAACTATTCATAATCATGACATGTAATTATAATAAACACAAAGGTAAGTGTATAAAAATAAAATATGTTTAAAAATAAAGATATTATTAAATTTTAAATATAAACTTTCTTGATATCTATGTATGTACGTATGTATATATATATGTATAAACAACTTTTCAAGAAAAATAACGTATAGAGGATGTAGAAATGTATAATATACACCTTGAAATTTGAAGGGATTAAAATCAAGGAGTTTCCTAATTTTTAACCTAGAATTGAATATCCTATCAAATAGGCTTGTGTCTCCTGTTTTATTTCTTTCTAAGCCGCCATCAAGGACAGTCAAATTCCTATAACATATGTTAACTGTAAAATGTTGAATTAAATACATAGAAAACTCAATTAAATTAAGAGTAAAAACATAAATAAGTATTAATTAATTATTTAATCTAAATTATATTTGGCCAAAGAGTATGAGACATAAGTGTCTCTCCTATTTATGACATTTTGATTCTCAAATGGGTTTAGAGTTGCAAGTGTATTGTTCTTTTTTAAGCATTTGTTGAAATTGAATTCATTATATAAAATAACGATTTTCAAATTTGTATGGAAGGCTTATTTAAATATGTCGATAAAATTGGTGAAAATTTTTAGTAAGAGTTCTTTACAGAGCTTTATAGTAGATTTCATTTTAAGAAACTGTTTTAGATTATATTACGATTTCTATTATATAATCTACTTTAAAACTATATTTTGTTAAGAAAGATAACATTTATATTTTGTTTATTTTGATGTTCTAATGTTTGTAATTAAGTTTAAATTTATTAAATTTCGTAATCAACTGAAGTTAAATAAATTTAAATGAAAAAATACCTTAAATCGAATGTCATAAAGATAGATTTGATTGAATCTTTTGCAACAATAATCCTATTCTTATGTTATAGAAAAAAAATCTTATTTCAAATAAGAAAATAGAAACTTATTTATTAAAATGTGCATCCTTCTTCCAAATCTCTTGTGATAAAAATAGCACAATTATTAATTAAACTGTGTTCTTTTTAAAAATTAAAAAATTGGATTGATAGATTAAAGATGAAGAGCAACGTTAAGAGATTAGTAGTAGTATTACTCTCCTTAGTCTCCTACAACAATTGACAACATACTATATAATACAAACAAGCCAATTAGAACAACGATGTAATAAGAGCAAATAATAAGAACAACACCGTTGCTTATCCAAGGAAATTGGAACAACGGCGTAGTAAGAGCAGATAACAAGAATGACATCGTTGCTTATCTAAGGCAAGTCAATTGTAAAAGAGGTAAAAGACCCCTCTCATCTGCACATCGAAGTTGCTAGTGTTTCTAAATTAGGGCTATGAGAATAGACGTAAACTAGAGGCTTTCTGACTCGTTTCCATCATCATATTGACAATTTGACAAACCAACTCCCTAAGTAAGATAACATATCTTCACTAAGAGAGTCCATAAAAAAATCAACTAAAGACACCATTTATACTTCATCTCTATAGAAAGATTAAGCCGGAAGTTGCGTGCCAAAATACATTTTCTTGTATATGAAGGTTGTTTAATCCCCCTATTGTTGGTATTTTGGATTTTTCTTTCTCTTCCTGGCTGATTTCCTTTTTATAATTTTTGACTGTACACAAAAATGCCCTGAAATATTAAGGATTTGGTCTGCAACTGATGGAGAATCACAATCCTCTATTGCCAATTCTAGACTACTTTCCCAGGGGGAAACTATTTTCTATTATGCATTTTGAGAGATGATATTCCTAATCCCCTGACTTACCACACCGTAATCACTAGAGTTTACCATTATTGCCTGTTCTTTATACTCTAGCCTAGCCTTAGAATTCTCATTTTGTTCAATAGTTGCTAATGAAGTCAATATGTTGGCTCAATCCATCTGAAAATGCTCCAAATATTGCGAGGTGAAGTGATGTACTTCATTTTCTAGACCATTGCAATCCACTTCAATAGCACTGCAGACAAAATTCTTTAATCCATTTGCTTGAACTACTACCTTACTAATAGTAAAATATAATATAACTTTACCATTAGCACCATCCCTACTATTTACATCCTCTACACTACAACTCTTTTTAACAGCCTCAACAGGGACTATATCAAATACTACATTAGCAACATCAGCCATAGCACATTCAACCATATCAAACCCACCATTAATGGTATCTACATCATTACTAAGATAAATATTTACCTTCACTAAGGGTGCTTCAAAGACAACTCCCCTATTTTCAACTACTGCACCAACCTTATCATCAACTACAACAGAAACCAGTAACTCATCATTAGCATGCTGAATATCCACAACATAATCAATGTTCACATTAACTGCATTATTCTCCCTCTCAGCCTCATTAGAAACATTGTCATGCACTTCTAGTAGCGTATCAAGGGATTGCTCCATAATAGCCAAATTCTCATTCATTAAAGGTATATTGGCCTCCAAAATTTGCTTCTTCATAACTAATTTTTGCTTCAAATTCCTACCCCTGACTCCATCTCCTTGCTAATAGAGTTGTGATGAACCATTAGCATAGGGGAATCAACTACTTACCCTTTGGATGTCTCTACTTCGCCATACCCCATACTTTTAGAATGATTCCCTATTTTAAACTTATTCTATATCTGTTGCCATGTTTTCTTCCCAGTAGTTGGCTTCTAAGGATAAGAAAGATTAACCTCAAATTGCATCAATTCACCATTCTTGCCTAATTTCATTATAGGCAGTAGATCAAGAAATGTCGTGTCCTTCCTCCCTTCAATACAGATTTTAGCATAGCACACATTCTCCATGTTGGCTATTTAAACATCCATGCTAATCGATTTACCTAGAGAGCTTGTTAGGAAACTCAAGCCATCTACACCCCATAATTATAATGGAACGTTATGAAATTAGACCCATAAAGGGATAGTTTCTATTTTACCTTTGTTAAAATTAAATCCAGGTCTCCAATTTTGGATAAATAATGGCTGCTCACTAACATGTCATGACCCTTGTTCTAGTATTTCTTGAATGTTGCTTTCAGAGTTGAACTTGAAGATAAATGAGTCATCGTCTCAAAGCATGACTTTCTCTAAGTCTTTCTTCCCCCCACTGAGCCTTTACACAATCTTGCACAATTGGAAAAGTTATTTACTTATTCTATAATATCTCAACCAACGCAGAAGTTTAGAAATTAGCTCCTGCTTTAAGGATTTTCATGGGAGGGGTTAAAATGTCATCCTTTATGACATTTTGGAAGTGTCGTAGGATACCTTGATTACATTGTATCTAAGGCCTAGATTTCCTTGCGCCTACACTGTGCTTTATGCTCGCCGCATCTGTCTTCAAGTTGGAATCTTGGGTCATCGATTTATGTTTGGGTGGAAGGGCTAGGAAATGCTCCAAAGACAAAGGAGAGGGGGTTAAACCTCCCTCAACGTCCATGAGCCAGGCCTAAAGGTCTTCCGAAGAAGTGGGTTTAGCGACTGGGCGGGGAGCAAAGTCTGGACAGGTCACATTTGTTTCGGTTGATTTCACCATGCCTCGTTCCTTTGGGTCACGCCACACTCCTTTAGGTCTCGCTCTTCCTCTTGCGCCTCTCGTAGATCTAGGTCACTCGCGCTGCTCCTAGATCTAAGTCACACCACACACCTTGCTCCTAGATCTGAGTCATACTACTGCTCCAAGATACTTTGAGTTGCCTCAGGTTACTCACGTGGTTTCAGATGGAGACATGACCTTCGGGATAGGGTTACTTGCCACAAAAAGGTTACATTTGGTTGTCTTAATGATATAATATTAATGTGTCAATGTACATAAACACCATGATATAATGAGAAAAGTAACCGGCCAGTATAATTGAAAACGTTTTAATATAAGAAGGATATTATAGTTTCTATATTTACCTCTCAAATAAAAACACTCTAATGTCATATCACATCACACGTAACATTAAACTTGAATATAGTTTCTGGAAGGAATAAACTTATAATAAATACATTAATATGTGAAAATGATTTAGAGTTATAGGATAAATGAACAGTCTTATTTTGTATTGGTTTGACAATCCCATTTCAGAGATTACTTAATTGTCTTAATTAATTACACAAATGCCGACTATCAGATATCTTTTTCCCTGTGAGGCTGTGACAGTTCAAGATGTTCACTTAAATACAGTACACTTGTTTTCGAGTTAATACTTTAATTCCCATTTGCTTATAAAACACTAAATACGTGGTATGCAGCCTACCCCACTTAAAATAGCCTCCAGCTTCTGGGCGAAAGAAGACTCTGGAGCTTCAATTCATGGCTAACTACTAACAGTTTTGAGGAGAGCGAGAAAACTTCCACTATGTACTAATTAGGAATGTATTGCCAATTTTAATTGAATCTGCCAAGTTAGTGTTAGTGTTGATAGGATTGGTAATACTGTTTTTAATTGTAGTATTTAATTAAATATAATTATGATAATAACATATGATAGAAAAAGAGTTTCTTTTTTTTTTCAGCTTTTCATCTTGACACTTTGTTTTCTTTCTTCAATTAAGAGTGCCATGAATTAATGAATCCTGTTCAATACCATTATCGGAGAAAGAAAAGAAAAATGAACCTTGAAAGGTTAGAAACATCTATACTGGAGAATGATGTCGTGTCACATAAGCAGATTCATTATATATAGTGAATAACAGGTGGGCTTGAATCCTCTTATGTGACCCAAAAATAGGTAGAATAAGTAAATTGTGGGAGTACATAAATAGATGGGGCTTGTGCTTTAATCATTTTGACTTTTTAGTCTAAATGTGGGGCATGTGCTTTATGTAACCTTTTACCCAACAACTTAAAAGTACGAAAGATTGTATAATCTGTACACCCTAATAAAAATTGTAAACCTCCAATATCATAAACTGCAATCTATTTTCTTTTATACACCAATTCGTTCATGTAGTTGATGTACGCAAAATATATCAAAAGTCTACATCTCAATTTAATAATTTTAAAAATGTATAAATAATCTTTTATTGTTATTTATAATAATATTTGTAATATCATGTTGTATTTTAATTTTTTAAAATAGTATTAATAGCACCTAGATTTTTATTAATCTTAGGAATTGTTTTATTAAATCAATTTATGTGATGTGACAATTGGATAGTTTAGATATAGTGGAAGCTCACGTGAATGTAAAAATAATTTATTTAAATGTTATTCAAAAGTGTGATTTTAATATTTTATAAAAGATTTAAATAAATTTCTATTAATTATTGTTTTTGTTACTATTTTTACCCTAAATATGGTACAATAAATATTATTTTAATAATATTAGAATGATAAAAATAAAGACTTCTTTAATCCTTTTTATGAAAAATTAATAATGCAAATCCCACCTTTGACAATGAAAAATATAAATCATCTTTGTTTTAGATATTTATATAAATTATTGGGACAATTAAAAATGATAATTTTGAATTTATATAATTTATAAAAAGTCACTGACCACTTATTTGACGTCAGAACTCCTTTATTTCAATAATAATTTGATAGAATTACCAAAAGACTAAATTGTTTCTAATTCTATTATTAAATGTTTAAAAGTGATATAATTAGTTCAGATAAGTCTAATAATTGTGAACCAATAGTGAGACAATTTATTTGAAATATAAAACAAAATATCTTTTGAATGTAAATAACGCAATTATATCTTAAAAATGAGATAATTGTTCCAAAAAGATGAGATAATTCACCTAAAATAGTAAGTATATTTTTAATACTAAAAAAAAGTAATTGATGTAGAACGTGAAGCAATTGTATCATTTAGGTGAAACAATTATTGAAGAGGACTAAGATAACTCACAAGAAAAAGAAAAGTATACAAAGAGCGAAAGAGAGAGGAAAAATTAGAAAAAAGAAAAGGGTTAAAATTAAACGATATTATTAACTTTTAAACATAATAAATTATATCTAAAAAAAGATATATATTAAATCACAATGACGTTAATAAAATGCATGAGATCAAAATTAACGTCATTTTTAATTGTTTCTACATAATTAGACAAGCTTATGAAGTATTCCAGGGTACATACCATTTGATTGGCGGGTTAGGGTTCGGTGTAAATATGTTGATTTTGATATTAGTTTATCAGTTTAAGATCTTGATGTAGTTGTTAAGTTAGCGTTTAAATCGCAAACAAAAAGGGTTGTCATATGAGCTTAAAATTAATTTATTTTGTATAATCTTACTATTACAAGCATCAGCCTTGAAAAATTGGAGCTACCAAACTTGTCACGTAACCCAGGGAAGCGGAATTTGGAAGGGAGGCTCTTACATTAATGCTTCAATCATGGATTATGTTTGTGTAAGACGAAGGATCTTCGTCAATTGATTACCTCATTTCAACTTATCATTATATATTCATATGTCCATCGCAACTAATTTCAACTGCATCCTACCATAATGACATTGTTCGTAAGTAATCAAGTTATTTTATATTCATTCGTTTTGAATTACAACAAAACTCATATATTTGTTTTCCTGTATACCCTTTTTCATTTGAATATTATATTTCCGATGTACCCAAAAAAAAAAAAAGGGCTTGTGTATTGAAGGATCAAATGTTAGGAAACTATTTATAAACGTGTTAATATCTTTAGCATTACTAAGAATTTGGTTCTCAATGGGCAGAAATTAAAACGTTAATTACTCCAATTATATTCGTTGAATTTAGTGAAGGCAGGTCGAGATATTAAATGTTCTACTCATTTGAGTGGCAGAAATATTACAAGATGGATATGTTACCAACCCTTCTCTCGCAAGTAGTCCACCTAAATGCCATGTAAGTGAATTAGCAATTATACATTTATATACCCCGGATATATACTTAATAGGTTCAGCGGTAAATTTGTTGATGTCCTGTATTTTTGGAAAAATAAAATAACACTCTGTCAGGATTCAGACTTGATCACTCGCCAATTTGCACGGCTCCAAATTTTCTCACTGCATACAACAAGTGCACAAAAGTGACGACATACGTCGAGTTGGTGTGTTTCACCAAAAACGTAAGAAGTATGAATTTATAACTTTCTCATCTTGCATCGACCGGGTCGACAAGAACATTTAATAATTAGAAATATTCTTATTTTAAATAACAAACATATGATCACTCGATCGCCAATTTATAACAACACAACGATGACATAAAAGACACCCGTGAATTTGTATAGAACAACACATATAAAATCAGAATTTCCTCTAATAAAAAATGTACGGTCCCGAAGAACAATAATTAGAAAGTTTACCCTATTTACTTAAAACAAAATTTTTAACTTGTTTCGTATTAGAAACAAGGATAGAGTATGCATACAGTAATTTTTTTTTACCTTGGGAAAATGTATAAAAGCAGTAAACATATAATAATTATAAGCGTCTGAGTTTCAGGTCGGACGGCTCCATACGAGACTAGTACAAGTCTTTATGTCGCTAGAAAGAGTAATTAAGTTGTTCATCCCATGATCCCATCTACTTGCTTTAATATTTTGCCCATCACACATAAACTATAAACTATTATTATATTCACACCGAGAAAAGGTTAAGCATACATCAAGAACCCAACAGCACAAGCAAAACTAAAGATAGTTGCACCAGCTTACATAACCCCAAGCCCTTGCATCTTCGTTTCTCCTGGCCTAGCCCCTAGGTTTCTCTAATCTCGCCCACTGCACTCCAATCACTCGACTGCCCCAACAGGCTGCTCATCGACCGAGCTTTGAATGTACCAAGCTTTATCTTCTTCTTGGAGATCGTCAATGGCTTCTTCTCGTCTCCATCTTCAGATTCAGTGCCAGCAGTTTTGCAGTCAGGCTTCGTGTCTTTTTCCTCTGACGATAGTGGCTGCGATTTAGCCTTCTTTAGTGTACTAGTAGCCAAGGATCGGTTTCGAACACTGTTCATGCTTCTTAGCCTTCCTTTACCCAAATGATGTTCACACAAAGAGTATCCGACAAGAGTTTGTTGGCAACATCTCCATCCTCTCCCATTAACACGACTGCACCGTGAACCCTCCATGAGTGCACCACCTCTACTCCTCTTCTTCCCACTAGTACTAGAGCAACCATCGATTTCCTTATCTTCTTTCTGTTGTCCTTCTTCAATGCCATTTTGCGCCGCACATTTCTTGTTCATCTTCGTCTTCATTTTCTTGTCGTTGTCCGTTATTGTTTCGTTGCTTCTCCTCTCAAAGCTTCCCCTTCTCTTCTTCAATGGGATCACTTTCTCTCTTTCACACCATCTCGCTACTGCAATATCACAGCCAGGCAACAAGATCCATGAGAACCAATTTCCACGTTGAGAACGTCTGCGGATAGTGGATTGAAATTCTTTGAACCTAGTGATTACTTACCTTGACGAGAAGAAATGGGTTTTTGAACAGCAACATTTCCAATTTCTGCACCCATGGAACTTATTTTGCTACAAAGAACAAGAAAAAAGCCAACATAGAAGATCCACAACCACATAGTGTTAAGAAACAAATAGAAGGGAGAGAACAAAATGAATGCAAACGTAGAGCATAAGGGTTGGTCCGTCAATTATATATGGGGACCATCATCCCGCGCCAATGTGCACCGCAGGAGCATATGATATATGATTAAGCCAAAGCAGCAAGAAGTTCACAGAAAGAAAAAGAAATAAGAAGTAACAAATAAATATATAATGATAATACTACCTAGATTCGATCACAATACAGTACTCAAGTGTTTAACCAAGGATGCTGATAAAGAACAGTAGAACAGTGTTTCAACTTTCCACTAGCAAGCAGTATATTTTTGTTGGTGGAGTCGGTAAAATTAATTCATGGGTATTGAGTATTGACCCTCTTTTACTAGAAATTTTCATGAAAGAAGCGAATGGCAAAGAGCCAAAAAGATTTAACTTTATGCCTTATTTCTCACCTGGTATTATTACTCCCCTCTCCTTCTTCACATCTCTCATCTTTCTCCAGCAGGACCTACAACAAAAATCACATCAACTACAGAATCCAATCGGAGTTGGCCGTACTTGTTGTTAGTGAAACTCATGCTGGTGCCAAATTGACCTTATCAATAAATCCAAAGAAAATTCCTTTCTAGATCACTTAACTTGAACAAGTAGACGTGCAGTTGCTCCCATACAAAAACAACTAGTTGTATATTGTATAAGCAGCAATTAAAGGTATGCAGTTGTGAAATCACTAACCTGAAAACCTTTGATACCCTTTTGGTCGACGTCGTTGATTTGAGCTCCGATCGGTGAATTGAGTTGATGACGAGAGAGCTGAGGAGGGAAGCAAGAAGCTTTATGAGGTTGGGGAGAGGAATTGGTAGGTGGGTCCGGATGAAGTTGCACGCCGTAAGACTGGCTGAAGAGGGGATCTGATGTGAGAGGAACAGGAGAAAGAGATGAGAGAGGAAGGGGGACTTGCCTTTTCCTGATCCTCATCTGTGCAAAAAGATGGGATATTTAGTGAAAGAAGTGAACCTTGAGAGGTTTCTGATTTGAGGGTCAGAAGGAGATAGAGAGTGAAAACTAGAAAGGGTATGTCTTACCGCTGCTACTGTTACTACTAGTACTGCAACAATGGCGACATTAACAACACCAAAGACCAAAGAAGAAGGGAAAAAATGTTGAAGCTCTTTTTATGTCTCTCTCTCTCTCTCTCTAACTTTATTTTGTTGCACCACAAGAAAAGGAAGGGAACAGGCCTAGGGGTAGGGGATGATAGTGAGTGAGTGCAAATGGGGATGTTGTGGTGTGGAGTCACACGTGTGAGAGGGCACGTGGGAGAGGATGACTCGTGACTGGGTAAAGGCGTAGCAGGTGGTAGTACTAGTGCAGCCGGTATTCTATTCTATTCATACATACACATAGTTGATAGTTGATACCAATAGGGATAGGGTGGGGGAATCAAGGAGGAGAAGGGGACAGGGTACGGACGAGTTGGTTGCCAATGCCAGGGACCAGGGTGGTTAGAACTTAGAAGTAGAGAAAAAGGGAGAGTGAGCGGTGGTGTGGAGTATGGCTTTATCATTTTGTACTTTCTAAGGATGCAGCAATTCTGAGAGAACCCACACCCAAGCCACTCTCCTCCTCTTCTCATTCACTCCCACTCTCTCCTACTTTTTGTATCATTTTTTTTATTTTCCCCGAAACCATATTCTAAGTCATCTCTAAGCCGTATCCGTAAATTTATTCTTTATTTCTACTTCTAATTTTTCTTTCCGACGTGATTATTGATTTTTAATTTAATTTTAGATATTAATTTAAATAAAATTTTATTGTCAATAATAAAAATACAAAATAAAATATAGAGATAAATTAAAATTTATCGATTAATTTATATATCTTTTATTATAAATATTAGTGATAAATTAATTTATATATCTTTTATTAATAAACATTAGTGATAAGTTTTTTAATAAAATAAATAATCAAAATTCTGCAAACTTTTATTTATGAACTAATATTAATTTTTAAATAAAATCAC
>JAOSBK010000005.1:37897391-37907816 GCA_027568895.1 Erythroxylum shatona | reverse complement strand
TTTAATCCCAAACGTCGCAGATTTTCATTATTCAGCGACGTCTAATAAACGTCGCAGAAACTATGTTGTTTTCACGACGTTTAATTCCCTCGTCGCCCATTCCGCTCCGCTTTCACGACGTTTTACAAAACGTCGAAAAAAAGCCTAGGCTTCCTCGACATTTTCTGCTAAACGTCGAGAAAAAGGTTTCCTTACTCCCCCTTCAATGACGTTTGTGGCGACGTTTACATAAACGTCAAGATTTACAATCAACGACGTTTTTCTAACATTTGCGACGTTTTTTAAACGTCGCAAAATTGATATTTTTCTTGTAGTGTCTTATCCTATAAAAAATCATAATTTATATTGAAAATTACTATATTAATAAATTTAGTAGCATTTCTTAATAAGGTGTTTCTCATGTAATATCTATTAATAAATTCCAAAATTTTAATCATATTTTTATTTTAATTTTTTGTTAAATATGATAAATTTTAATTTGTTCTTAAAACGTTGTTATTCACATATAATTTTTATTAAAATATTTTGGATTATTAATTTTGACTTTTTTGAATTAACTTTTAGGTTCATGATTTTTAAAGCGATAACATATGTGACGTAGGGTATACTGTTTAGACGAGAGGCTCAGTTAGTAATATTAAAAAAAAAAAAAAAGACTTGATGCTGGCCAGTGCTTTTTATCAAAATCTCAGTCCTAATTGGTCGGATCCAGCTCAAAAGGCACAAGTTTGTTTTTAAATGTTATTGCAATCGCAGTGCAGATTCTCACAACAGCTTTCCGTTTGTTGCATTGAATTGGAAGTTGAAAGAGTCCTGCATGGGACTTCGACTCGTATTTCAGCACAATATGGAACTTTGACAGCAAACTCTAAAATGGATCAGAATAGGTACGTAAAAAGTAACATAAGACCAAGTGCAAGATTTTCTTCTATTTTCTGATGTTATTCTTCGTGTTCCAATTGATAGCAGGTGCAGGTCGTAAGCCAGTATCAGCCTTCACTTCTCGTGAGAAGTTTTCTTAGTCATGGAATTTAGTTGGCATTAGCACCTGATTAGTAGCACAAATACAGTCATTAGAATAGTTGGGGTGTTAGAAGTGCCTAACTCACTTCTAAAAGCTAGCTCAAGAGGGGGATGTTTGCACATTATTATAAATTGTTTAATACTGTCATAGTTGTCCGATGTGGGATTCCTGACACACCTCTCTCAATCTAGAACAGGACTAGATATCTGATGAACATATTAAACAAAGGGACATAATCGGACACTGTTCTAAACTATTGAGACAAACTGACTTGTCTCTAATATTATATTAGAAATGCCTAATTCACCTTTAAAAGTTAACTCAAAAAGGAAAAATTTGCACATTATTATAAATTATTTAATACTCTTATAATTGTTGGACGTGGGATTATTGAGACGAGAGATGGTATAGATGTACGCATATGGTTGTGTTGTATGAAATGTGCTTCTAGTCATACATTTGGAAAATTTAATCATTTCGTTTACCTTGCTAAAAGCGAAATCTGACCAACTCTAACCTACAGTGGAGACACGTGGTGGGCCTTTTAGCTACAACCTAGAACCTACAATGGATACACGTGGTGGGGCCTTTTAGCTACTCGTCTTTATTGACTAGGAATAAGGCGTGCGCTTTAGAGATGAATTACTTCTTAGCAACCATGAACAAATACGTTGCGCATATTATAATAAGATATGCATTTCCCAGATCTGTTCTACTTCAAATTTTCAGGTCATTACCGCAGAGTCCATGTTCATCACGGTCAAATGCTACTCTAATATCTCCAACTTTAATATAACCTAGAATTAAACTTCAAAATTAAATTTTTAGTTCATCAATCTCAACTAGCATTTTTTTAGTTAATTTTGATTAATTTTTGCTTAAAGCATCCTCCAACTATTGCTTTTGCAACTAAAGATCCCACACATCATTACTTTCCCCTTTAAGAAAAGTAAGCATAATATTATTGGGCAAAACTGCCAACCCGTTTTGTCATTGGAGGAACTATTGAGGCAGGACATCGTGATCCAACGTTTATGATCGCTTTAATATTTTTGCCAACTCATCCGATCGGTCGAAAATGCAAACAAATGGATAAATTATTACAAAAGCTAGGGGAGTCAATCTTGTCACACAAAAACACGCGCTCTGTTCATCAATGGAACCTACACGTTAAGAAGAAAAGTAAAATAGAAGACAATAAGTAAATAGATTAATAGAAAGTTCAAGGAAACTAGCTGGCCCGTGTACATATCATAAAGTTGACCCAGCACATAATTTTGGATTTCTGCTCGTAAGAGCTTTACCTTCTTAGCTCCTGTCAACTTAAGAGCCTTGCCATTGCTAAGACAGATTCTCCTCTCTTGGCCAAACCATAAAGCTATACAAAATCTGTCAACAGAAACATTCTGAGTATATCACGATGCGAGCTGTTTCACTTATCCATGTTCTGATATTAGCAGCTCTCTCAAGTGGGCGTCTTTTCCCAGTTGTGAGTTTGGAGTTTGGATTTCCGAAATTTGAAGATTCAGACGTAGTTCATCTGATCCGATACAACTCTCCCATAGCTCTCGGGGCTATCCAAGTTACACCTGATGTTAGAGGAGCGAGTATAGCGAACTTTTCTGGGCGTAGCTTGTTCAAAAGGCAATTCACGTTGTGGAACAGCAAAGGCAAGAACGCTTCTTTCAACACATCGTTTGTGCTCAACATCAAGAGCATGACGAGCCCAGGTGGTGAAGGCTTAGCCTTTGTGTTAACAGCTAATGACTCTCTTCCAGAAAACAGCAGTGGCCAATGGCTCGGGATTGTAAATTCCCAGTCCAATGGCTCCTCTGAAACCAAGATCGTGGCGATAGAATTCGACACCAAGAAAAGTTTTGAACAAGATATAGACGATAATCATGTTGGCTTGAATATCAACAGCATCTACTCAACCACACAGGTTTCTTTGACCAGCTATGGCGTCAATATCTCTGCAGGTGTGGACATCCCTGTAGTTGTCAGATACGATGGAAGGAATCTGAGTGTTTTTATTGGGAAGAATAGTACTGAACCTGTTATGAACCAGGCTATTGATCTTTCGGCCTACCTTCCACAGAAAGTTTACGTGGGATTTTCTGCTTCAACAAGCAATTTCACTGAACTAAACTGTGTAAGGTCATGGGAGTTCAACGGGACTAAGATAAATAAAAACAGCAACCTGATATGGGTGAGTATCGTGGTTCCCGTCGGAGTGGTCGTGCTGATATGTGCTGCTCTTTTCTGGTACTGGAAAAGGAGATACGACAAAGCCAAAATAGAGGACGCTTATCCAAGCATAGAAGAAGCAATTAAGGGTTCGTCGACGGCACCACAGAAGTTCAGACTCCGAGACCTTAGAAATGCAACAGGGAAATTCAACCCCAAGAACAAGCTTGGAGAAGGTGGATTTGGGATGGTGTACAAAGGATTGTTGGGGAAACTGGAGGTGGCTGTCAAAAGGGTAAAAAAATCAACTCACGGAAAGCAGGAGTTCATAGCAGAAGTCACGACCATTGGCAACCTCCACCACAGAAATCTAGTCAAGTTAATTGGCTGGTGTTATGAAAACAAAGAATTCCTTCTTGTTTACGAGTATATGCCTAATGGAAGCCTAGATAAGTACATATTCAGAGACCATAAAGGTAGCGTACCTATGCCGACCCTGAGCTGGGATAAGAGGGTCAATGTGATAACCGGCGTGGCACAGGCATTAGAATACCTTCACAACGGCTGTGACAAGAGAGTGCTTCACCGAGACATCAAAGCTAGCAACGTAATGTTGGATTCAGATTTCAATGCAAAGCTTGGAGATTTCGGTCTGGCTCGTACCATCATACTAAGTGAACAAACTCACCATTCGACAATAGAGCTGGCAGGAACACCAGGCTACATGGCTCCCGAGTGCATTCTCACCAGAAGAGCAACTGTTGAGACAGATGTTTACGCCTTCGGTGTGCTTGTCATAGAAGTTGCTTCCGGAAGGAAGCCTGGAGGTCAACCCGAGAACTATGACTACAATAGCAACGTCGTGAATTGGCTCTGGGAACTTCAAAAGAACGACGACATCGTTGCTGGTGCAGATCCTAGATTGAAGGGGGACTTCGATGATGAAGATATGAAGTGTGTAATGTTGTTGGGATTATCCTGTTGTCATCCAAACCCAAACAAAAGGCCCTCCATGAAATATGTTTTGCAGGTTCTTACCGGGGAAGCACCAGCACCTGAAGTTCCCAGCGAAAGGCCAGCGTTTATGTGGCCACCACTACCTCCATCTTTCAAAGACGTGGACTACTCTCAAAGCACTAGTCAACTAACTCCATTCACGGAAATCAGTGGAAGATGAATCATATGACAATGTCAATGGGATATTCTTTAAAAAGTAAAGAATGTATCGCTATCTTTTTCATTTTTCCTTCCTTCCAAAGGTAATTATTGTCTCGTAGTTACTTAATTTTTGGATTATCGTAAGTGGTTCATCTGTAGGCGTAGCAGATCGAACTGGGTGATTGCGAAATAGTGTAAACTGCTAGCTTAATATTGTAAGCTGCTTTGGCTTATTAATCAATACTGAGTTCGTGTTACTTCTATTTTATTAGAATTTATAAATCGCCCGGTTTCATCAGTAATTAATTAGGTTCGAGAGACAAAACTTGACAGGCCAAATACGTAAGATGGTTCTACTGATAAGGATAAATATTGTTTGCTGTATAGTTTCTTATCCTGGTCTGTTACAGAGCTTAGCTCTTTCTTGTTTTAATTTATTATCAATACGATATTGAAGAGACTTGGACCGTAAGTTGTTTTATCTACATCCCGTGAATAGGTCAAATTAACCCATCATGTCTCGAAAATAGAATCCAGGAGCATGTGATTATTTGAAAGGCTAACAAGTTCTTCCATTTGCAGCACGATCATTTGAAATAGGGAAAACATCTAGAGAGCCAATTCCTAGGCGAGAAGCTTCAACGCTGTTGATGTGATAATATACGACATTTTTCTTCTGGAGAAAATAATAACATAGGACTCGAACCAGACTAATAGAGGATTATTGGATTACTACTTCAATTATAGCTAGGTTTACTCTAATTCAATTTATTTTACCTATTTTAATACACAATTATCATAATTACATTACTAACTTTCAATAGCTTACTAATTTTGTGTTCACATGCAAAAGAAGTAATGGTACTTGCAAATTGTAACTCCAAATTTATGCCATAAATTTTTTTAAATCTTATCTGAAGGAAATAATAATTAAAAAATCAGATAACATATAAAATACTTACGCAGAAGAAAATTCCTTTTCAGTTTCATGAACAAATAACATTAGAAATTTCTGACGCATATCAGATAGAATTAAATATTTGAATAAGTATGACTTGTCAACGTAAATTTAGATGGATCAAACATAAAGAATCAGTGTTCAATTCAATCATAAAACGAACTCCTCTGGAAATTACATAATCAGGAAGTGGTACAATAGTCCATGGCGTCAATCAACGCAGGCAAAAAGACTTGCTCCGAGCCCTGGCGGAAGTGTAGCAACTATCACGCAAGTGAAGGCTATTAATTTAACATTTTATGTACGAAAGATAATTAACTGTGAACAGTGAAGCGTATGCTTCAACAAATTAGTTGGAACACGTCAAGTAGTACGAATGAATTGACAGAAACATTATGTGTTTTCAAAGGCGATAAGTGCAATGTCTTGGATAAGATTTGTATTTTGTACTTGTACGACATTTATACTTCATAATTTTCATAAAAAAGAAACATTATATGTTTTCAAAGGCGATAGATCATAAAAAGCCACCGTCCAATTAAAAATTTACAATAGACATAATTAATATTTGTTTTTGTTTTTGGCCTTTTGTGTCAATAATTCAAAGAATATTTTAAGATTTTAGTCCACAGTTTTTACAAAATTATTAAAATTAGTTCAAACTCTGTGTTTTTAATACTTTAACACAGTGTGATGTTATAGTACAATTATAGTACGATGTTATAGTACAATTAATTCAAACTCTCCCTTGTAACAATTATAGTACGATGTTAGCTCCTTTAGTAACCACAATTAACTGAGGTGACGTGGTATAACAAGTAACCTATTTAATTAATTTTTTGGGTTTATTAGTTAAACTAAAAATAGAAAAATCATGCAAAATTCAAACATACTATGGCATTCTATTAGAATTTAGGAATTCATTCTTTACCTAAATCCAAATACATGATGCTTGGTGTTGAATTCCAACTATCATCTAAGAAGGTGCAATGGTTATGTACTCTTCACTGGTGGCAATAAGGCCCAGGCTTGCCTCAACCTTGCTCAAGATCAACAGGTCAGGGCCAAATTGATTGGGCCTTGTGTCCCATCATTTTAAAAAATTCGAGCCTCAAGTCTTTGACATTTAAATTAAAAAAGTTGAGTCCCGGCCGAGTCGGGTTGGAGCATGTTGCCTAGGGCCCAAACGGGCCTTAAGTCAGACCTAGTCCAGTCTTAAGTTTGACTGGATTTATTATCATCCCTAATTGGGTTTGTTAATTGGGTTTGAAGGAGGTGTGGTGGATTTTCATATGCAGTTGGTTTATTGTGATGAAGAAGTTGCTCCTTAACTATTTAGGTAAATCCCATAATGTTCAACATTTTAATTTCTCATATATTTTGAATCTCCGATATTCAATGACGATAGTGAAATCCATATTTATAATTTGATAAGTGATCTTGATGTTTACCTTTTACTTTACTTGGAAGTTTATGTATTTTGTCAACCTATATTCTACAAATTCTAAAATATCTCACATAGAAATAGTTGAACTTAGTATTTGTTTGCAAATGGTTATCAAATGGGTTATAAAAGTTTAAGCCATTTTTAGATGCTAAAATAGGTTTATCATTTGTTTTTATATATTTAAATTGCTTGCAATAATCATAATTAGCAAAGGTGCTAAGAAAAATCAATAAATGTAAGTTTTCGTTTTCATAGTAATGTAAGTATAAGGAATCATAAGGCTTTAACTATTATATAGATGTGATCAAATATCATATATATAGTTTTAGTAGATAAATCATATTGGTTCCTATAATATATGTTCAACATATTATTTGTCTAGAATATGAATTATGTTTATTAATGATGAAAACATGTGTGATTTAAATAGATTTTAACAATATGGTTACCTAAGATTTTTTACAAACTTCTTCATGTGTAAGTAAGAAATTTGAAGAAGATTGAATATGTCAATATGGCAATTGTACTACTATATATACAGTATAGATTACAAAGCATCCTAAACAAAGATTGTTAAGTAGTATATGGAGAATGGATGATTATGGTTGTATTTAGTGAATAGATCCTTAATACAATAGATAGAAACATAAGTGATTTGTAAAATCATGTCAAAGTTGGAAAACATGAAAGGGACTTTAAATGAGAAATCTTTATGTAAACAAGTATTACATAACACTATACAAACATTGCAAAATGAAATATATGAGAAAGTGAAGATATTAGAAGTTACCGTCCAAGAAATTATGCAGCTAAATAAAAAGTTAATGGAGGAAAGGGATAAGCTCAAACAAGAATATAGTTCATTGAAAAGACAAATTAATGCTCTTGTGGCAGATAATTTGAAAGTGAAAATTTTAGTTCGTGAAAACAGGAGGATGAATCAATAATTTGAAGCAATTTGTTACTTGATTTGGACTTATAATTATAATATTGTATTATTATGAAAGCAATCAAACAATAAACTATATGTCTTTGTAATTTTATCTTCTAATTGCTTATAATTCACTATGAAAGACATCTATGTTCATTTTAAATTCTTATAGAACATATCCATAATTTTCTTAACCTTTGATGTATGTTAACTTACATTTGAACTTCGTGGGTTCATGACAATTATAAATATATTTTCAACGTCTTCACATACTCTATATTATATGAATTTATATTTTAAAGTCATTTTTTTAGTTATGCAAATCTAAAATAACAATTATTATGGTCATTTTCACTTGAAGTTACGTGGTTATGAGAATGTCACAATATATTAAGTCAACTTCAAACAACTTTCTCTTCATTGTTTCTTCAACCTTGTAATCTAATTATAAAAGTGGAACTATACTAATTGAGTTATATCTCTATCTAAAAACGTATTAAAATTTTTAAATAAGTCAAAGTAAAAAGTGGAATGGATAATTTGCATAAGTTTGTCTTATGAATATTAAATGTCTAATATTGTTATTTTACTCTTAAAGTTATCTAATGAAGTTAAAACTTGACCAAAAAAAATCCTATTATGATAAAGAATTCATTATTGTATGGCAGTGATAGAAATGTTTGTTAATAGAAATGTTTGTTGACAAGAGATTTTGGGAAATGGAGTTCTCTATATGAGTTATTTTAATAAATGCTAGTTGTTTTCTCTGCTAATTATCTAATAGTTGACTATGTATGGCAGTGATATATGTGGAAGACAAACCATGTTACTGTGGTTAATAGGTTTTGTATGGCATCTTGTGTTTTTCCTTCTCTATGCTGATTTTGTGACAGATTTCATGAGTGATTTTCATATTAATTTCTCCCACATATCTGGGTAACATATATGGGATTAGCTCTTCTCAGTTGTTGATATTGTAATTAAGGTTTTCTACCTTTGGGATGTATTTTTTGACAAGCTTAGCTTGAGTTAATACAAAATTATTTTTCCTTTAAAAAAAGTTTGGTCTTAATTATTTGCATGTGTGAATGAAATAAGATTTAGATACTTCAAGCTACTTTATAGTTTTACCTTATCATTATTCTTTAACTAAGACAATGAAATAAACAAATACTTACTAATAATTAAAAATTTTAGTTCAATACCTCACTCAATCATCTTCATTAAGTTCTAATATGCCTTTCAAATTTAATGATTTCTTGGTTGATTTTGTAGGCTTTAATGATGGCTTTTAGTATGCTTTAAGAGAAAAATTAGAGGATCCATACATTTATTTTATGTCAGGAAATTACATTTGATTAGATAAGAGATGAAGCGACTTTTTAAAGAAGATATTGGTAATACTCATCATCTTGTCAACACAAATAAGAAGAACCATGAGAGCATTTAGTAGGATCTTTATAACCATCCCTTATCAACTCAGCTATAGGACTTGGAGAGGATTGCCTTGCATAACTTTTCCAAAGCTCTTTTATATGATTTTTCCTTGTGACATACAGATCTCGAATGGAATGGTTGAAGAGTGGTGAAAAAAATAGTTCTTATATTCATAAGGCTATTATTTTTAGAAGATCCATAAATAAAATTATTTAACTAGATTACATCAACCTTAAGTTAGACTCTCAGTCTTAGTTACCTGATGGGGCATTCAATTACTTTTTAGGTCTGAAGAATTTACCTACTGATGCTTACTCCACTAGCTGTTTTCTTAAAGAAATATTGCAAAGGCACTTATCTACCTAGGAAGTTGATTATTAGTGTAAACCTATCACTCTTCAAGAGATCGATGAAACCTTGAAATCTCTTCATCCCTATAAAGCTCCTAGTCTTGATGATTTAATATAAACTTCATCAAGTTCTGACCCCTTATAAGAAATCTTGTTTCAGAAGCGGTTTTGGAATTCTTAATAAGGGATCCCTTCTTTCAGTGATTAACAAGATCTTTTTGACATTTATTCCCAAAAGTGGTGAGCTTAAACATTTCTTAAACTTTCATCCCGTAGTATGTTGTAACTCTATTTATAAGTTGATTTCTAAAATACTAGTTCACAGATTGAGACAGGTCCTTCCAAATCACAATGGAGCTACTCAAGGTGCTTACATTTTTGGAAAGATTATAGAGGTTAATGAAAGCTTATTGAAAGAAGAAAGACAAACCAAATTGTTGTATAAAGATTGATCTTAAAAAAGCTTATGATAATGTGGATTGGGATTTATAACGAACATTCTTTCTACTTTGGAATTTCCTAGTTTATTCATTCAGTGGATCAAATAGTGCATCACTTCTCTTTTTTTATAGCATTATTATTAATGGTTAGTTTATAAATTCATTCAAAAGTTGTAAAGGAATTCACCAAGGTAATCCCATTTCTCCTTATCACTTTGCTCTAATTATGAAAGCTTTCAATAAGCTTTTTAAAAGGTGATCCCATTACTAATCTATGTTTCTGCTAATGATCTCATTCTACTCTCCAAAGTAGACGTACATTTATTTTAGCTCTTATGAAAGCTTTCAAGATCTTTAATAACATGTTTGGTGATTGAGCCCAAGTTTATCTTACTAATTGGCTACACTTTCATAACTGTTAATGCACTTTTTGGCTCTTAATTAACGATTTTGTGCTTAATTTAGTCCCTTATGGTGAGCTTATATTTTATGC
>JAOSBK010000005.1:37866447-37887891 GCA_027568895.1 Erythroxylum shatona | reverse complement strand
TATCTTATCAGTTAGAATCCTATTTGGATGGGGGTGTCATCCAATTGGTTTATGTTATCTTATCTGATAGGATAGACATGATCTTGGGTAGTACAGATTCAGTGGGAATCTGTGACTCCAAGCTTAGGTGCCTATAAATAGCTCATTCGAGCTTTGCTCTTGATATTCCGTTGGGTGGGAATTCTGTAGTTCATTCAGAGAGAGCATTCTTTGTATTCTTTGAGGGAAAGTAATATAAAGTTGATTTTTTGACCGTATCTCTGTGTGTTCTTTTGTTGCCTATATTTCTTTATTGCTTCCGCGTTGTTTCTTTGAGTGTGTGCGAGGTAAATACTTCGAGGGTTGGGGAAAGGCTGAGTCTTATTTTAACGGATCTAAGTGAGACTGCCGTGCAAAGGGTGTGAGTGAGCAATTTTGGGTGAAAGTTCGAGTCTCCCAGGTGACCTTTGTAACACTTTCCATGATTGTGACAGAAAGCATACAACTGGCCCACGATCGTGGCTTACGTCAGACAGACGCCCAAACATATAGAAAAATCAAGTTTTGAGGGATTTTTTTTGGACCTTTCGACTCCAAAAAAATCCTAGGAAGAGTTCGTCGAGAGATTGAGAAAGAGACAAAAGAAGAGAGATGTGGAGAAGAAGCCTACACGAAGTACTTCCTGGAGTAGGGGATTTCCCATTGTTGTTGCCTCCATCATCCATTCAGATCTATTTTCCAGTGTATTTCCATTTTTATCTATGTATAGAATCGGAATAGCTGTTGAGATAGTATTTATGAATGTTGTGGATTATCTAAACTCACCTTCGGGTTATTTTTATCTTTGATTCAATAAAATCTGATTGTTTATATGAATTGGATTCATTGTGATTGATTTCTGCATTTTCATAAATCGGTAATATACTGAGAGGGTGAACTGATGAAAAATAATTAAATTGGGTTAACAAGAGTTAGGTAATTTAATAAGAATGAGAAGTCAATCAAATCGGTAATCATGTGATGAGAGATCTCATATAAGTTCCATAGTCTAGTGGAAAACTTCAGATCTAATTAGGGTTTGGATAAATTGTAAATTGAGAAATTGTAATTTCCAATAATCTGATTAACGTTTATAATTTAGGATTTTTTATTATAACTTGAGAGATAGTAATCAACCCTAGGATAGTCCAGGACCAATAATTCGACATTTCATAATTCAATAGGTTAGTGTTGAAGATAGGTAAAAATTTTCCCTTTCTCTCAATTGGTAGTTCCTTAGGTTGATTCTTGATGTGTGTGTTGCAATTTGTTGATTTGTTAATATTTCATAATTAATTATTGAGATGAGTTGGTTGATTGATTGAATTGCGTTATTGTTTTAGCTTAGTTAGAGTTTAGCATTAGATTAACCCTCCTCGTAAGATCGACACCTTAGATACTACGCGAACAACTTGTATGCGTACGAAATGTTGAGGTTAAAATATTAAAACTACACATATCGAAAATTATCATATTTTTTGTTCCATTGCCAGGGAGGCGATTAGTTTTGTTCTATAGTTTAAGGAGTTTAGTTTAGTTTTTAATTTTTATTTTCATTCTTTCTTTTCTATTTCTGAAATTGTGTTCTTGCATGAATACAAGAGTCACGAGAAGTTTAAGTCACGTAGCTAAAAAATTAGATTCAGACATCACTCGACTAGAACAAACCATTAGGAAAGCTCGGCGTAATGAAGAAAAAGAAATTGCAAAGACAACAATGAATGAGGAATTTTAGCAAGATTTGGACCACAGATCAAACCAAGGACAACAACAGAGGACCCTGATGGACTTTATGAGACCAAGGTTCTATACGGTTAACCAAGGAGTAGCTAGACCACCTGTACAAGCCATATCATTTGAAATTAATCTAGCTCTCTTAAACATGCTTCAATAGAACGTGCAATTTTATAGACTAGCAAATGAAGACCCCAAGCACATATAGTGAACTTCTTAGAAATCTATGATACCTTTAGGTACCATTAGATATCAGAAGATGCAGTTAGAATTAGGCTCTTTCCCTTGACCCTTAGAGATAGAGCAAAAGCTTGGTATCACTCCCTTAACCCAACCAATGTTAGCACTTGGGATTAGTTAGTCTGTGTCTTTTCAGATAAATATTTTCACCTGACTAAGACCACTAAGATCATCAAGGAAATCACCAATTTCCAACAAGGTTATGGGGAATCTATATACAAAGCGTGGTAACGATACAAGGATTTGTAACAAACATGCCCACATCACAACTTACCCAAGGAATTTTTGTTGCAAATGTTCTATAATGGAGTTACCTTGCATCGAGAGGCACAATCAATGATGAGGAAGACAGTTGATGAAGCGAAAGAGTTAATAAAAGAGATGGTGAGTAACAGTTGTTTATGGACGAATGAGTGGAGTAGACAAACTACTATATTCCAGAATTGTGGTTGTTGATCAAATGGCCAAAATGCAAGCAAGGATTGATAATTTGACTCGACAACTTAACAATATGAAGGCTTCTTCCTTAACTTCGGTGAAGGTCATGCAACTTAAGTGTGAACTCTGTGGACAATTGGACCATGACACAGTGGATTATTTCTTAATGAAGATGATCTAGAGCAAGTGAATTATATGGGAGCTCACTATGGACAAGGAGGGGGAAACAACCCCTACTCCAACACTTACAACACTGGGTGGAAGAATCACCCTAACTTCTTTTGGACGAACAATGAGAGAGGATAGTTCAGACCTCAAGGACATTCAGGCTTCCAAGAAGATAAACTAAACTCAATAGAATCTAAGTTGGATAAGTTTTTAGATAAGATTGGAGGCATGGAGGATTCACATAGGAGGCTTGAGAGAAAATTTGAGCAAGTTACCAAGAACCACGCCTCTTCAATACATAATCTGGAGTTCCAAGTAGGTCAACTAGCTGAAGCAGTATCTATTCGAAATTCAAGAACCCTTCCAAGTAATACTGAGTCTAACCCAAGGGAAAAGATCATGGTTATCACTCAGACCTAGGAAAAGGAACTTGATCATACAAAGGAGAATGGAGATACAGGAAAAAGACAAGTAATTATGGAACTCCTTCCAAGTGAGCTCGGAATTGAGTCAATTAAGGCATCTCGACCCAAAATACCATACCTTAATATAGCGCAGTGGAAATCATTGTCAAGTAAGGTAACGAGGAATTCTGAGGAGGTTGACTTAAACAAGGTTGAGAACATAACGGAATATCTACAACCAAGGCTCGCATTAACAGAATTGGTGAAGAAGACGGATAAAGAGCGTGAAGTAGAAGAAAACCCCAAGATAGCACAGAAGAAAGAGGATCTAGGGGATTTTTACATTCCTTGTAGTATAAATGGAGTCTATATAGACAGGGCCTTCGTGGAGTTGGGAGCGAGTATCAATATGATGCCCTACACCTTTAGTCAAAAGTTGGAGTTAGGAGGTTAGTACCTACAAAGATCTTAGTAAAGACGGCCGATAGAATAGTCCATCAATCGAAGGGGATTATTAAGGATGTGCAAGTACAAGTTGATAATTTTACTTTTTCCACAGACTTTTATATATTGGATATTGGAAAAGAAGTAGAAACCCCTATGGTCTTAGGAGACCATTTCTGGCCACTGCTTGCTCAATCATCTAAGGGTAGGTAAGCAGCAAGTAACCTTCAAAGTGTCAAAGAAAGACAACAGTCCTCATTTACCTCCAACTAATGTCAAGGAATCCGAACCTCGAGGGCAATGGGAAGATACTATAGATCCTGGAAGTGCCTTCAGAAAGAAGCGATCGCATAGAAAAAAGGTGAAAGAAGGAAAGCCACAGGGAAGGTGGAATCAAAGGCATGATAGCTCATTGCAAATTGTTAGATTAATGACTGCACTGCCATTGCACCACTCATTTGAACCACCATAAGCAAAAGAAAAGCATCGAGCTATCAATGTTAAAAGAAGCACTGCATAGGAGGCAACTCATGGAATTTTAATTTCCTTAAATTGTCTTTTCCTTAAAATAAAAAAGCATAGGACGTCGACGTGAATTCTATAATTGATGAAGTAAGCAAAGAGAGGTATAAAGCCACAAGGAGTTAAGAAGGGATTTTGGAAAGTGGAGGACAAAAGAAAAAGAAAAATTAAAATTAAAGAAAAATTAAAATTGGTGAAAAAATTGTAAAAATGACAGACACGTGCATTTCACTTAAAATTTTTCCCATTTTACCATTTAATCACCTATAAATACATTTCTAACTTCATTTTTTCACTCACTTTTATATTCACTTTATCTCTCTAAATTTTATCTCTCCAATCACTCTCACTTCTCTCTACAAAATTTGAAACCTCCAAATTTCTTTCGATTTACACCGACTCACAAGCCAATTTGTCACACATCAAGCAAACAGTAAAACGTGATCAATCAGTGGGGCAAACACAAGTCTCAGGACAAGGGAAGAGAAACAGAGCAGCTAATTACGGAGTACCTTTCCCAATCTTATTGGATGAGGAAGGTACTCGTTTTCATTCCCTTCGTAGTAAACAAAATATGGTTCCAAAATATTTTCACTTTGAAACTTTAAATAGATTAGAACTACGAGATAAGGTTGAGAGCTTAACTGAGAAAATTCAATGGGGCCAGTTCATTCAAATTCAATTCCTAGTTTATGAAGAACTGACTTTAGAATTTTTTACTTCTCTTCAATATGAATCCAACAAACCTAAAGAACTGTGGTTTAGGTTGCGAGGACAACCCTATGGGCTTGATTATGATCCCATGTATGAAATTTTTGGTTTCCCCAAGTCTTAGGTAGTGGATCAACATGACGATTTCTGTGTCAATCCCTATTGGACAGAACTAACTGGATTAGAGTGTTTCGATGCTAAGAATGCACACAACAACATTATTAGGAGCCACGAACACTTATTGATTCACAAATTCATGTGCCAAACCGTCTTTGACAAAATGGAAACCAACAAGTGTTTGACGAAGGAACTATTTATGTTGTGGTGCATGGATCATAGCATCCCAGTTTGCACAACCAGCCACATTTTTAAAGCAATTATTATTGCTCAAAAGAAGAGGAATAATAATTTAGGAATGGGTTACTTGGTTTCGACCATAGCTAACTACTATGGAGTTGAGTGCAACGGACTTATAATCTATCATCCTGAGTTCATGAACCACCATCATCATCCTAAAGTCTCATAATATGGAACTTCGAGATATTAGTGCCGAGACACATGTCAAGGGCAGGACTGGTCAAGAAAGTCCAAGTGCACAACAATAAAAAGAAGAGGATTCAAACAGTAAGGAGTTCGAAGAGGAAGAAGATGCAGAAGAATCGGGTTGGAAGAAGGCACTGGACACAATCTCCGCAAACACCAAGGTAATTACTGATACACTTGTAGAGAACTCTAGAAGGACGAAGGAGATAACCCGAACACAATGACACCAAACCCAAGACATACGTCGTATTCATCACTATTTCAAGGCTCAGGGCGTTCAACTGCCACCCCCAACCCTATCACCACCTTCATCACTATAAACCTTGATCTAAATCCTTTCTTTCTTTTTAAGTTTAGTCATTACTTTTATTTTTATTTTATTTTATTTGTTTTACATTAATTTATATTTCTTCTGTCTTTATGTGTGTTTGTTATCACCTTCTCACATTGAGGACAAAGTATTGTTTAAGTGTGGGGAGGGTTATATGTTTTAGTTGAATGTGAATTTTGTATATTATGGTTGATAGATTGAATTCTATGAATCAGGTGAATGTGTCAAAGGCTTAGATGACTTGAAATTGATTTAACTTTGAACATGGTCTATTAAGTTGTAGATAATTATTAGCTTGCAAAATTAGTGAACTAGGGTTCTTTGGTTAAATATGTAGCTTAATTAGGATTTAGTGTTTAAGTGTAGCCCTCTAAATTATCACATTCATTCACAATTTGAGGACTTTTAACCTACGTAGCTTTGCTAGTATTTTTTTTTCATAAAAATGAGTAGCTAAAGCAACAAAGTATGCAATAAAACATTTTTAAAAAAGTTGTTATTTTTAAAATAAGTAACTATTTTGTTGGCCTTCCGGTTATAAATAGAGCTAGTAGCCAGTTGAGAACATGATATAACTGAGTAATCGGATCAACACGCATCACAAATGTGTGCCTTCGCATAAAAAGGCTAGAATGACATTCCAACCAAGCAGCTTAATAAAAAACATGATTTAGTTGAGTAACGGAATCGACATTCATTACCAATGTTTGCCTCCGCATAAAAAGAGTAAGTCCATGTTCATAAAAAGTTAATAAAAATATTTTTTTTAAAAACTAATGAACTTGTAATAGTTTAACTTTTCATGAAAGCGTACTTAAGATTAGTTATAGAGTTGAACGATCAAAGAATCATTAATGAGTATGTGCAATTGAGAAGGGTAAATAATTTAACACTTGATTCTAGATTAATATTTATATTTAGTTTAGAGTCCCAAGACATGGATTTTGCATGTTAATGATTTGAAATGACGTGAATGAATTTGTTTTAAATTAAATTTATTTTATGAAATTTAAGTCATTGTCTTATTACTACATTGTGTGCTGTGTGAATTAGTATGTGTTTGTTATTTTGTTTGCTTAAGGACAAGAAAATGTTTAAGTATGGGGATATTGATAAGTGTGAAATGCATCGTATTTTAGGATATAGTTTGATATGTGTTTATCTGTTTAATTGATTGTTTAATATGTATTTTCAGTAGAATTGTATTAGTTTCTGAATTATTTGTGTTTAAGTGTTTTTATGAGTTAGTACAAGCATTTGAGCTTAATTATTTTGTCTTTGAGGTACCTTGATGTGTTTGATAGTGTTTCAAGGTTAACAGCGAAGAACGGAGAAGTTTTAGAGAGACTTAAACCGAAATAATGGCCAATAAGAGAGACATCCCACGATCGTGGAAAAATTGCCACGATTATGACAGAAGCATAAGACTTGGCCCACGCATGACAAAAAGTGTACAACTGCCTCACGATCGTGGCCTGCGTGAAGAAGATGCCTAGAAACACAGAAAAGTCAAGTTTTGAGGGATTTTTTGAACCTTTCGACCTTGAAAAAACCCTAGGGCTGCCTAGAATACATTAAGCATATAAAGAATGAGACAAAATAGAGGAAAAGCTTCTTGCATCAGCTACCATCATGAAACCCTAGAGAGAGTTCATCGAGAGATTGAGAAAGAGACGAAAGAAGAGAAATGTGGAGAAGAAGCCTACATGAAGTACTTCCCGAAACAGGAAGTTTCCCATTGTTGCTGCCTCCATCATCCATTCAGATCTATTTTCTAGTGTATTTCCCTTTTTATCTATATCAGAATTGGAATAGCTGTTGAGATAGGATTTATGAATGTTGAGGATTGTTTAAACTCACCTTCGGGTTATTTTTATCTTTGATTCAATAAAAATCTGATTGTTTATGTGAATTGGATTCATTGTTATTGATTTCTACATTTTGATAAGTCGATAATAAACTGAGAGGGTGAATCGATGAAAAATAATTAAATTGGGCTAACGAGAGTTAGGTAATTTAATAAGAATGAGAAATCAATCAAATTGATAATTGTGTGATAAGAGATATCACATAGGTTTCAATAGTCTAGTAAAAAACTTCAGATCTAATTAGAGTTTGGATAAATTGTGAATTGAGAAATTGCAATTTTCTATAATCTAATTAAGGTTTATAATTTAGGGCTTTTGTTATAACTTAAGAGAGAGTAATCAACCCTAGGATAGTCCAGGACCAATAATCCGACATTTCATAATTAATTATGTTAGTGTTGAAGATAGGTAAAAATTTCCTCTTTATCTCAATTGGTAGTTCCTTAGGTTGATTCTTGATGTGTGCATTGCAATTTGAGGATTTGTTAATATTTCTTGATTAATTATTGAGCTGCATTGGTTGATTGAATTGCGTTATTGTTTTAGCTTAGTTATAGTTGAATTTCTGCAATTTGCTTCAGACTTAGAGTTTAGGATTAGATTAACCTTTCTCATGGGATCGACACCTTAGATACTACACGAACGATCAGTACGCTTGCAAAATATCGAGGTTTAAATATTAAAACTACACATATCAAAAAACCACGATCAAATGACTTTAGGGATTGTGTATTAGATATACAGGTTACAAATCTGAGGATGGAAGGCAATTTCTTTACTTAGTGCAATAATAAAAAAGGAAGATGTTTCTTAAGGAAGAAAATAGATAAAACATTAGTTAATAAGGAATGGATTCAAGTTTTCCTTAATAATAATGTTTCTTTCACTAACGTTTTATTCTCGGACCATTCCCTTTTTATGATCCACATTATAAGTTCCTTATCAATAATGTAATCTTATTTTAGGTTCATACCTAGCAGACATTAAGGGCTTTGAAGAAGCTATTAAAAGAGGCATTAGCTTAAAGATTAAGTGGCAAAAACTCATCACTTTCATAAAGAAGTTAAGTCAAGTTAAGTTAGAGGTTAAGGGACTTAATTATCTTGGTATTAATAACACTCATAAGTTACTCTCCAGTGCTAAGGAAAGACTTAGGAGAGCCTAAATCCAACTCTATTTGTTCCCTAATAATTCAAACTTATAGATAGAAGGAAAAGAGGCTTTTCTAAACTACCTCTAGGTAATTAACATCTATCACTTGCTGTAGATGCAGAGATCTAAAGTGCTTTGGCTTAAAGATGGTGACACTATCACTAGCTTTTTTTTTTTTTCGTAAAGTGATGTTTTTAAGGAGCAATTGGAACATAATTATGTCCTTGAGGAATGGATCTAATATAATAACCTCTCAATTTGAGCTTCTTCGGGAAATATTATCCTACTTTTCTAGCTCCCTTGGATCCCCAATACATGGTTCCTCCATTATTGATCTTCTTAAGTCCATAATTCAAGATCAGATCTCCTCCTAAGAGGTTGAACTCCTCTTTAGTCCTTTAATTGAAGAAGATTTGGAAAGACCTCAACAAAGCACTATGCCCTAATGGCTTAAATGCTTTCTTTTTCCAAAGAATATAGCCAATCACAAAGCATTTAGTACTAATGAAAGTAATCGAGTTCGTTAGGAATAGTAAGTTGATTAAAAAGGTAAATAAGACTTTTTATTTGGCTTATTCGTAAGGTTAATACACCAAAATCACTTAATGAATTTAGGCCAATAGTCAGTTATAATACTTTATACAAACTCATTACATACAAGTTGAAAGTAGTATTATCTTCGTTTATAGGAGAATCTTAAAGAGCTTTTATTATATGTATGAAAATAGTGGATAATATATTGTTTGTACAATTTTTTTAAAAAACTACAATAGGAAATACTCAAGTAGGAATTGAGCTCTCTAAATGGGCTTCAATAAGAATTTTGATTTCCTTGATTAGTGCTTCTTCTTCAATACTTTTAAAACATTTAGCTTTTCCCTACCTTTATTGGTTAGTTGAAGAATGTACACATTTGTTTCCTTTAGTGTTTTGTTAAATCACGAGCCATCTAAGCTCATTAAAGGAAAAAGGGGATTGAGAGAAAAAAAAATATTTCCCTTATCTCTTGACCTTATGAATGGATGTGCTAACCAGGCTCCAAAAAATGATAATTAGTTAAGACAGACATTTCAAGTTTCATCATAGATGCAAAAAAGTTGAATTTGATTAGCTTTTCCCTCGTTAATGATTTATTTTTATTTTCTAAAGCTGATGCATGATCTTTAAACGCCTTAATGATAGGATTGATTACATTTAAAAGCTTTTCAGGATTACTTATCAATATAAAGAAAAGTGGAATGTACCTGTCACTTAGTGTTATGCAAAATGTTATTTGTACTTAGTTCTCCTCTATAATGGGGATGAAGTTAATAAAGCTTCCACTTACTTAGGCATTTGTTTCTCTTTGAAAAAGCCATCTTTCACAACTTTCGACTACTAATAAAAAAATATAGAGAAGAATCTAAAACTAACGTAACATGAGCTTCTAGAATCTAAAACTTGTGTAACCTGAGACTTGTTAACAGTTGGAAGAGCTCAGCTCATCAATTTGGTGTTGAATACCATTCATATTTATTGGTGATCGCACTTTATAATTCCATTTAGCATAATCAAGATCATTAACAAATATTGAGGAGATTTCTTTGGTTAGGTATTTTTCCAATCACTCACTATCCAAGTGGTTGAAATTATGTTTGCCGAAATAGGAAGAAGGTTTAGCGGTATACCCCTCAAAACAACTAATATTGTATTAATAGTGAAAAGGACACGAAGGATATTCTCTAAAAAATTAATCATTATAGGTCAAACAAATTCATGTCTAATACTTAAAGAAGGAGAACTTTTGGTCCATTAAATCTAAATATAACCTCATGGACTATAGTTTCCTTTCTCAAGATTAAGGTGAGAATAAGGATGGAATTCCTCTTTAGAATTGGAAATAGAAATTGCTTATCCTTTAATACGATAATTAGACTCAATTTTTTTTCTCTTGACAGAATTAAGGAGTTTGATTCTCTAAAAATAATTATCTCTGTTAATGCATATGTCAAGGGAGTTATTAGTAATAGAGTGAGCCTCATTGATTCTCTACCGAGGACTCCATTGATTAATCACTTGATGAGTGTAATACTTGACTCTAGTAGGGATGATGTATATCTCCTAATAAAAACATCTTATGGCTTATTATCTAACTATACATGCAAGGCTCTTCTGAGGAATCAGACTGCCAAATTTAATTGGCGTTAGCTAGTCTGATTTAAGCAACAAACCCTGTACCTCTTTCACCTTGTGACTAGGTATCCAAGGAAAATTGAGAACCCTTGAAGGAATATTGTGTGTGTGTGCCTTATGTAATCATGACCAAGAAATATTGAGCTATTTATTTTTTGAATTCGAATGCTCTTTTATCTAGATAAATATGATTCAACTCTACACCTTGAATATCCCCTTTAGAGATAAGAGAAATATTATTGAATTGAAGGGTCAAAAGCATTCTTTGAATGAAGTTGCTTTCTTGTTTATAAGATCTCTTTAGACAATGTAGTGTATGGAATTTGTTCATAAAAGAACTTTAGATTGTTCCAAGATTGAATAGCTCACAAGAATACTCTCTTATCTGAAGTCAATGACAAAATAAGGTTGCAACTGATACTTTCTATACTCTATCTTAGTTACAAATGGTGGATTTTAATCAACTTGAATTTGCCTCGAGATTAAGTGCCAAGTCTGCAACTTTAGGAAATTTTGAGTTGCTTATAATTCTAACTTGAATAGCTACTTTGGTTAAGATTGGGCATATGTTATCTTGTACTTGTTCTGTTTATAAAGCTTCCTTGACATAAGTTCCTTGTTCTCTTTTTAAGGTGTTGTAAAATACATTATGTTGCTCTTATGAGCGTAATATATTCTTTTTTTTAAAAATAATCCTTACCCCTTAAATGAATAGTAGTAGTAATTTCTGAAGTAAACCTAGTAACACTAAAGTCAATCATAAATATCTATTGGAACATGAAATCGAAAGGTAAATTCAGAGTTGGAAGTATCCATTGCCAATCCAATGGGTTTCATGCTAAGTCGAAGCCATCTAACAAAAGATTTCCTCAAGATTTAAATGTATTTAGTACTATCAACTGACAAGAGCTTTATTAAACATCTAGAATAGAGCAAATTGGGTATGCAAAAATCTGTGTGGAGGTAAAAAGAAATGTTATATTACATGATTATTTACCAATACTCAAATTAGGTGAAATAGAGAAGATTGAAAAACCTAAAATTATGGTGAAATATCCCTGGAAGCCACATAATTCAACCAAGAAATGGGTTGCTACAGGAAAACTTTTTTAATCGAATGGTAGGATGAATTATTGGGGGTTGATTCTTTTACAATGGAAAATGATGAGGTTATGGGTTTACAAATTGATGCTAATGATAACTCAGCAATTGATACCCCAGATATTGAGGGTGGGAAGCCCAATATAGCATCTGGACACAGCTCTCCCAAGGGTCTAGAAAATGAAGAGCATCACTTCACCTCGCCATATTTGGAGCATTGCTTGATGGATTGGGCCAATATGTTGACTCCATTAGCAACTGTTAGGCAAAATAAGAATTCTAAGGCTAGGCTAGAGAATGAACAACAGACAACAATGGTAAACTCTAGTAATTATAGAGTGGCAAGTCGGGGGATTGAGAATATCATCTCTCAAAATGCAAAACAGAAAATAGATTCCCCTCGAGAAAGCAGTCTAGATTTGACAGCAGAGGATTGTGATTCTCCATCAGTTGCAGACCAAATCTCTGACATTCCATGAGATTTTTGTGTATAGGTAAAAACCACAAAGAAGAAATCAGCCAGGAAAAAGAAAAATCTCAAATACCAACAATAAGAGATTAAACGGCACTCTTAAACAAGAAAATGTATCTTAACACGCAACGTGTAACCCAATATTTCTATGGAGATTAAGTATAAATGGTGTCTTTATTTGATTTGTTTTGTGAACAAATACTGTCTTTCTTAAGGAGTTGCGTTGTCATGATGTTAATATGATGATGGAAGCGAGCTGAGAAACTTCTAGATTACCTTTATTCTCTTAGGCATAATTTAGAAGCACTAGCATCTAAGATGTGCAAATGAGTGGAGTCTTTTACAATCTGACTTTAATAAGCAATAGTGTCTTATACTATTCTATTGTTCAAATTGGTTTAGTCTGTATTGTGCAGTATGGTGTTGTTTTTGTTGTAGGAGACTATACTCTCCTAACATTATTCATCTTTTATCTATCAATCCAATTTTTTAATTTTTCAAACAAAAAGAAACTGACATAGCATTATGATTGCCAGAGTGACTTGCGAGCTACATTACAATAAGCTTAGACTTGGATTAGGGGAAAGTTCATTTTGGACCAACTGCAATAACTAGAAAACAAAGTACGAGAACAAAACAAAGTACCAGAACACACAATGATAATCTTTTCAGTTCCCAAATCACGGACAGCCTTTTGAAGGAAAGCTGTCAAATGCACATGTGCAATGAAGCAGCAGAAACCTTAGTTACAACAATAGGAATGTTTTTTGGTTCATTCTTCAACATCACATGGATTTTGAAGAATCAATTTCACAACAATAACTTCAAACAATTTGGGTGGAATTAAAAACATTTTTATCCCACCCAGCAGTTTCATTTTCGTTTTCTTAATTTCAGTCTGTTATTAAGTCCAAACGAGCTTTTGCCTGGAAACAGAAGTTTCCACTTACTGCAAAAGGTGCTTGGAAGAATCAATGGCTGCTGCGCGTGGCTCCATTAATAGACGGAGCTACACCTCTGCTTGCCTTAACATACGATGCATAATCACCGTAGGACATGGTAAATAGTGTGCTCTGGTAACGGGTCAATCTTATAGACTTCCGCAATGACTCAGTGATGGGGCCACTGTAGCCTGCTTTGCGCATTAGCGAGTCAATTGCCTCAACCTTTGCCCAACCTGAAACAACACCACCTTAGGTGCATGAACAACATTTAGGTGTACACAACTTGTGTTCCACCCACTCGTAAATATTCAAGGAAGTAAAGTCGATTGAAACAAACTATCTGACATATGTCCCATATTCAATACGACTCAGTTACGCACCAACGATTTTCCCTTCCAGTAAAACAAACAAACAAGGATTTTGTAGAGAGGTTTACATCCTAACAGGGCCTTCCTCTTTCCTCCAAGAAAACGAAATTAGTTTAATTAATTGGCCTGCAAGAATGAATGGTTTATACCTTCATGGGCAGCTATCTCAGGTAAATATGTTGCACTTCGCCTTGCATTGTTATTTGGATCAGTAAACTCAATGATCAATCCATGCTTCCCAATCTGCACCAAAAACCAAGTTACTCGTATAACTTTCTATTTCCTTTTCAAAGGCTTGATGACATTTTTATCCAGGCATGTCATACAACAAAATTCAGCCACTATCATCATCTCCGATATTCAAGGCAGAGAAATGTCAACAGCATGCAGAGTTTCCAGCAATTCTGCTTAAAACAACTATGTCTTCAACTGTAAGAAATAAAACTGCTTCAATAAATGCTCTCACCATGTGAGAAGGGGAATAGAAATCTACTTCTAGAAGAAAAAGAAGGAATTGAAGCAGGAATGAGTTAGTTATATGAGCTGTACATAACAATATAAGAGTTAATTCAATTAGTTTTAAAGCCAGTATTATGTTGCAACTTATAACAAACACTGTATATATATACAGCTTAGTGAAATAAATGATTAGAGAACATTTTTACAAGTTAGTTCAGTCTCTTATTCTTCCTTCCGCAATCTCTAAAAGTTCAACATGGTATCAGAGCTAACTTGATTCTAAGGCTTCAAAAGCTGCCCATTATACTTGACCAGAGTAAACCAGATATCGATGACCCACTTTACAACGCATGGATTCCTAATCATTTCCCGGTTACTGAAATCCATGAGTGAATCGCCAGCTTCGACAGTTTTTTACATAGATTCAACTGCTAAAATATGGGAATTACTAAAAAAAAATGCTTTGGTAAACGGTAAACCTGATGATAATCGAATATGCAGACTGCAATATCATTTATCCATGTTGAATCAAGGGAACAAATCCGTTGATGCATATTATACAGAACTTACCAAGATTCTTGAGGAACTTAAGTACTATAGATCTTATCCCCACAGCCTGTGTGGAAGCTGCAATCCACAATGTTTTCAGCATTATGTGGATCACCAATTGAAGGATGCTGTTTTTAAGTTCTTGAATGGATTAAATGAGTCATATTCTCATCAGACTTTACAAGTCTTATCGATCAAACCTTTTCCTACCTTAGAAGAAGCATATAATATGGTGATGAGAGATCAGTCTAGGAGGTTGATACAATGTCTATCTCAACCTTTGATTGAACCATCTGCTTTAGCATCTCTTGGAGAACGGAATAAGAAACAGAAATAAGAAATTATGTGCAGTCATTGTGGGAAGAGAGGACATACAACAGAAAAGTGCTACACAATAATTGTTTTTCATTCCTGACTTCAAATTTAGCAAATCGAAACGACAAGGAAAGACATTCGCTAGCACATTTAGCTTTGATGGAAATGATTTTGCAAACAACAAAGACAGTGAATCTGCTCAAATTCAAGAAACATTTCCAATGACACTAACCAATAATCAAATGCAGAGGTCGTTAGCACTTCTAAGTGGACAAGGAATAGTACAACAAAATGTTTTGAGCTAACTCTGGCGTACACAATGCACAGCCAAGTGATATGGGTAACACACACTATTCCAATTTTGCAGGTATAACTCTCAGCCTACCTTTTTCATTCACCACAAGCATGCTTGATGCATTTCAGGCTACTACAACATCATTACATGATAAATGGGTGTTAGATACAGATGCTTCTGATCATATGTGCGGCAATGCTTCACTCTTGCATAACGTCAAACCTGCCAAAAATCTATATGTTCAAATACCAAATGGACTAAAGGCTCCAGTCACACATCTGGGTTCAGTATCACTCTCCTTTTCACTACACATACACAATGTTATGTGCATACCCTCTTTCAAGCTCAACCTCTTATCTGTCAGTAAATTTGCAAAAACTCACTAGTGTTCCTTTGTGCTTTCTTCTAAACATTGTGAAATTCAGAGCCAGTGTCCCCAAATGATGATTGGTTACACTAAAGAGCATGCACGTTTGTACTTTCTTCAACAAGCTCCAATTTCTCCGAAAAAGCATCTGGGGTCTCTAGTACTATACATAAACTTGATTCAGTGTTTGTTTCTAAGGTAAACACCTATTTGGAGTCATCATTGTTTGACAGTTGGCATTATAGGCTTGGTCATGTTGCTCATAACAGATTGAGTGTAATACATAAATCCAAACCTGATATAATTTCATATTCAAATAAAGTCTGCGAAATCTTTCCTTTGGCAAAACAAAAGAGACTTCCTTTGCCTTCTCACGTCAAAAACACTGAGCACCCCTTTGAGTTATTGCATATTGATATATGGGGACCATACTCTGATGCTGCAATCGATGGTTTCACTATTTCCTTACATTAGTTGATGATTTCACTAGAGTCACCTGAGTTTATCTTATGAGGCACAAGTCAAATGTTCAGTATATCCTACCTGGTTTTTATAAACTGAAAGAGACCCAATTTAATAGGACAATTAAGCAAGTAAGATCAGACAATGCCAAGGAACTTGACATGAAACCATTTTTTGCTGAAAAAGGAATTGTACATCATTTATCCGAAACTCCTCAACAAAACGTTGTGGTTGGAAGGAACATCAGCATTATGTTTCAGTCCAAACTTCCTAAAAAATTCTAGGAAGAAGCCATACTCACATCCTATTATATATGGTGGGCCATAAGTTGGGAGAATTTATGGGGGGACTATACTAATTGAATAATATCATGGTCAAATATACTGACTCCCTTGTTCATTCGCAACAAAAATTTTTTTTTTTGCGGCGGTGAAAAAAAAAAGCCTTTTGGAAGAGAGAAACTCCTTTTGGTACTTTACGTGGATTCTTATGTATTTGGTTGCTGGCTAATCGATCACTGATCCAATTCTAGTACCTTTACAGATAGACCTCAACTAGATAAAGTGTCAAATTTTTACAAGATTTTTGTAGGTATCCTATCGATTAGTAGGAATATAAGCAGAAACATCTCCCGATTGGGTCTCGACTATTAGTAAAGCAGTCATACTTCTTTCACCTAAACTAGAACTTAATTTAGCGGCTCCATACTCAATTAGATGGAATTGAACCCAAACTTTGCCTTATGTAAAGTTGCCATGATACGATTAACCTTTGGTTTTGAAAACAATGCTTATATAACTAACACAAGATTTCTCCACCAATTCTTTCTAGGTGGAAACTTTAGAATTCTCACTGCTTAACTTTCAATTCGCCTGGAATCGTCAAAGGTCCATACTACTATATCTCTAGAATCAATAATTTTATATGAGGAACTACTTAACTCAATCACTTGCTGCCGTTACTCTTAGGTTTTCTATTGAGGTCTATCTTGTAGAGGTACTAAAATTAGATCAGTGATCAATTTCTAGGTTTCGTAAATCAGCAACAGCAACAAGTGATTGAGTTATGTAGTTCCTCATATAAAATTATTGATTCTAGAGATATAGTAATATGGACCTTTGATGATTCCAGGCGAATTGAAAGTTAAGCAGTGGGAATTCTAAAGTTTCCACCTAGAAAGAATTGGTGGAGAAATCTTGTGCTAGTTATATAAGCATTGTTTTCAAATCCAAAGGTTAATCGTACCCTGGCAACTTTACATAAGGCAAAGTTTGGGTTTTTGGGGATCAAACAATTCCATCGAATTGAGTATGGAGCTGCTAAATTAAGTTTTAGTTTAGGTGAAGGAAGTATGACTGCTTTATTAATAGTCGAGACCCAATCGGGAGATGTTTCAGCTTATATTCCTACTAATAAATAAGATACTGTTACGGTTTGATCTAATTGCAAGGTATGAGACTTGAATCCCATATTGATTAAATACAAAATTGATATGGGATTTATAAGGACTTTGGGCTCTCTACCCTCATAAGCTAGCTTTTGGGGTGTAGCTCTCCTACAGTCCTTATCAATAAACCGTAACACGTTGTTTACTTCTACATCGTGGAGGTGCTAAGGAGAAATGAGTGACTATGAGGATGAATTTGTCCTGATACTTTCATGTAGTTGATAAATTAATTTCTTAAACCTAAGATTGTCTTGTAGTTGTTTTATGTGCTTGAAATTTCTTTCAATCTTAATCTAATGATGTAATTTGTTAATAGGTTGCCAGGTTTTTTACATAATTTCTGGTTTGAATGATTACAACAAGTGATATTATTGAACATTTTTCAATTTCATATATACTATTACTAGAAATATATGGCAAAATATTAAGAAATTTGAATTCATTTAGCCACCATTCATTGCAAGTTGTATCAAATACCATATGTTTCTTGAATTCAATGTTGTTGAGTTTGGTTGTTTGATCTTCCGTAGATATTACCTTTTTTCTATTCAATTTCAAGCAATTCTAGTTCTTTCCAATAACCTATTTTCCTTCCTTATTATCAAAGCGTCAACAGCAAAGATAGACATCTCTGGATCAAAATTTTTTCAATAATTCAGTATTCTACTGTTGAATTTTGTTTAGTTATGTTATGAAATTTGGTTAGTTAATTATGTCTTGGTTTATTGTGATTGTTATTTTCTATAAACATCTTGTAATTCACCATATAGGAGGCATATTTAATGTCAAATTGTTAAGATCCCATATAAGATTAGTGGCACATGACAGAAGAATTCTTATTAAATTCATCTTGGTCGTAAGTGTAAACGTTTATTAGTAATATATTACACAAGTCTAACCAAACCCATTTGCTACCAATTGAGGTTTTAAGTCTTTTAACTGTCATTTGCCCTATGCTTCATAGTGAGACCAATTTACATCCAATATGTTTTTTATTCAAAGTTAGATCAACAAGTTCCCAACTTTCATTTTTGGCTATAACTTTCATCTTTTCCCATATAGTTTTTTTCTCAATAAGATCATCAATAACTTCTTTTCATCCCTGTGGTATTGACACAAAATCTAAGGAAGCCAAGATTGCTTTATAGGAAGGAGATAGTGAGTTATAAGAATAAATTTAGAGATGGAATATTAAGTATATGATCAAACTCTTTTCTTAACTATCTGAATGTCTTACAAAAAGATATTAAAAGAAAACTTAAATGAATTATAAATAGGAAAGATAGATTGATTATTTAAATCAAAATGAGTTGAGGCTACTGTGTTTGTCGTTTTGCTAGGTAAAGTATTTAAAACTTTTACTATGTGCATATATAACAAGATCAATTATATCTAATCTCTAACCACTTTATCAAAAGGTTCACTGTCATTCTTATGCTTATTAGAAGGTTCACCATCACTATTATGCCCCTTTGCCTATTACAGTGCTTATGAATCAGTTGGTGGGAATACATTTATTTCTTAATTGAATTTTTCAATACATCTATTTTCCATTGTATATTGTTCTATGGTTTGCCGCTTTTAAATGATGTTTTATGAACTTTTTCAATGATCGTTATTAATTCTTTAAAAAAACATAGTGCTTCTATTACTGGTCCAACTATACTTTCAACTGTCTTTATTAGTGTTTCTACTTGAGTTTTTATAAGTAGTTTAGTTGCAAACTATAGTAGGTAAATTAAAGAGTTAAAATGATAGGGATTTCAACTACTTATATATTAAATTTCATATTTTGTTATCTATATATTAAATTTTGGTATTTAATTTTTGTCTATATCAAATTCTATAACTTGTTTTGATTTAATTTCCTTTTAGGTTTGATGAGGTGCTTGCAATTTTGATTTGTTGGAAACTAATAGCAAAATTCTTTATAACTATGATAAATTTTAAGTTGCATTATGGTGCGGTATTGGAAAGAAATAAATACAACAAATATCTTTGAGGGAAGATCAAACGAAAGAAGGATATTGGTGTTGATGAACTTAGTATATCAGTAATAAAAGGGGTATCGGAAGATAAAGAGTATAGAGCTGTATCTATGTTTACAAATTCAATGAGATGCTTGAAAGAGTTGAGTTTACACCATGATAAGGACATGTTGTCAATGCTTTATCGCATGGAAAAATTGAAGAACTAAAAACGTTAAAATTTATTATAAGAATGGTAATGATAATCCTACAAGTGATGGTGAGGAAATTGATTGTAATATCGACAAAAAAGGGGTTATTCTAAGTACAAGTGGAACATGATAATGAAGATTTTGTTGTTATGGAGATGAATGAAGATGAAAATTATATAGGTGATGTTGAAATTTATGTAACTGAAGATGAAGAATATATTACTGCAAAGAGAAGTAAAGAGTTCGCAGGATTGGCGTCAAGGCCTTTGACAGAAGGAAGAAATATGTTGTTTTTAATCTAAAAGTGGACATAAAAGAATTTCAGTTTGAAGTTGGCATGAAGGTTAATGATGAAGTTCACTTTAGGGAGGCAATCACAAATTATGCAAATACAAATGGATATGATGTTTCAATTATGAGATATGGTGTGAGAATGAAAGTCATTTGTGATTCACACCATCAGTTTAGGGTTTATGTTAGTTAGATTGGAAACGAGAAAACTTTGTAGTGAAGATATTAGAAAACAAACATACTTGCAAGAAGGTACAAAGAAAGAAGCAAGCTAGTGAGAAGTGAATAGTAATTCAAATCTTACACAAGTTTAAGAGGAACTCGAATTGGCCAATTAGCAAGATGATAGATGATCTTCAAAGGAAGTATGCATTGTAAGTGACTAAATCTTAATGTTATAGGGCTATATGAGAAGCTACTATGATGCTAAGAGGATCAATTGAAGGACATTATACAAAATTGTGGTCTTATGGACAAGAATTACGATAGATTAATAAAGAAGGCCACTTCATCATCCAAAATGAACTTGATAAAAAGTCTGAACAACCAATATTTAAGAGGTTTTTCAAGGGATTTAATGCATTGAAGTATGTTTTCCTACGTGGTTGTTGAAAAATAATAAGCCTTGATGGATGTTTTTTAAAGACAACTTTTAAAGAAAAACTTCAATATTGACAGTTGTGTAAGAAAAAAAAAGGTAGATATTCACTATCTATAAACTCCAACACTCTATCATATATCTTATAAAGGAAGAGGAGGGTAGTAAGTGAACATTCATTTTTAATTTTAGTTTTCCATAAGCTTTTTGATAGCTCATAAACATTTATATGTATATAGGCCGCTTAGGGATATGGAGTAACATTTGGAGAAGTTAGTGGGAACACTTTTGGTAAATTATTTATTATTCATTCCTAGTTGGTCATAGTATACTTTTTATTTATGAATGTTTTATGGATAGTTGGATGTCAAGTGCTCGAGCCAGCTAAGATTATCAAAATACAAATGCTTAAAAAACAACTACAACTCAAATGAGATATAAATTAAGGGCTTAAAAATTAACTCCAACAAAATCTCAAATTGATGATGGTGAATTAATAGTAAAATGAGCCATACTTTAAACACGTGTCATGATTTTGACACGTATTTCAACCAATGTTATGAATACCCTACCGGGTTCGGTACCGGATTAAGCTCTGGAACGGAACTGTACCGGTACCGGTTTGTACCGGATACTATTTCGGAAAATTTTTTAAATTTATGAAATAGTCCCTAAAATTTTTAAGAATTGTAAAATAGTCCATATTGGTATATTATACAGTTGTACTGTATATTTGACTAGTTTACTGTTTACATCAACCATGCTTTCAAAAATATTAATAATAAATAATAATGACAATTAATATGAAATAACAATAATTTTTAAATATTTTACATATAAATAATAACCACA
>JAOSBK010000005.1:37853591-37866347 GCA_027568895.1 Erythroxylum shatona | reverse complement strand
TCTTTACACATCAATTTCATTTAACTCTAAAACACCCACAACACATACATACTCAAAATCACCTATGTCATTCATTTTATAATTTCAATTTTCCAAGAAAATTTCGGGGTCCAACATCTCTTGAAATAATTGTTTTTCTTGAATCCAACTCAAATAATTTATATCCTTTTTGACCAAACACGTATCCAATGAATATACATTTTGATGTATGTGATTCAAGTTTGTCTTTGAGAGGTTTGGTGTTTGTTGAAAAACAAAGGCATCCAAGTGCGTAAATGGTCGTAATTTGGTTTTTTTAGTAGAGTTTTTCAAATGGAGTCATTCATGTGAGTATTTGGTTAGGTAAGCGATTGATTAAAAAAGTGGCTGTTAGGAGAGCTTCCCCCAAAACATTGTGGGTAATTTGGCTTAAAAAATGAGTGCTCGGGTAATTTGCAAAAGATGTTTGTACTTATGTTCCACAATACCATTTTGTTGTGGTGTGTAAACGTAAGATTTTTGGTGAATGATGCCTTTCTCTTAATTTTTTTTTGGCAAGATTGGTTTGTGAATTGGGTTCCATTATCGGTTCTTATGCATAAAGGTTTCAATGAGAATTCAGTTTCAATCACGTTGATAAAAATTTTGAGTACTTCGAGAACGTGGGCCTTACTATTAAGTAAGTAAGTCCATGTAGCATGTGAAAATTCATCAACTATGGTAAGAAAAAATCTTGATCCATCAATGTTTGGAGTATTGTATGGGCCCCAGACAGCGATGTATAATAGTTCGAAGGATTTTGTAGCTATTAGTTCGTGCCTTGAAAAAGGTTTTCTTTCTTGTTTTGCAAGAGGACAAATGTCACAACAAAATTTAGTAGGAGTTTTTGAAATAGAAATTAGTACATGCAAAAGTTTACTCGATGATACGTGTCCTAATCGATGATGTCACAAAGTATAATCATCGAATACAAAATTAGCAAATGATTTATTTACGTAAAACTTGAGAGATGGAACTTTTAAGTCGGTGGTAAAATTTTGGGTAGTAAGATGGTAAATGCCTCTTTTTGCTTTAACTATCGCTACAATATCGTCACTCCATAGGTTCTGTAAAAAAATTTTGTTTTCAGCAAAAATGGCTATCAATTTATTTTCGGTGGCAATTTTGTGAACTGACATCAGATTTTTGTTAAAATTCGGTACACATAAGGCATTTGAAAGAGTTAGTTTTGGGTGCAGATTTATTTTCCCAACAGCAATAACATTTTTATAAGAACCATCAAGTATGATTACTAGTTTGGTGTATCTTGTTGTGAGATTTTCTAATAAGCTAGGTTTCGAGAACATATGCATAGAGGCCTCCGAATCTACTATCCATGAATCACTGTCATATTTTTCGCTACTACAAAATGAACCGTTAGAGGTAGAGGAGTTACTTGCACAACTGTTATAAGTTACATGATGTGCTTTAGTGACTTGTTTACCTTTGATGATTTACATAAGTTCTTGCACTTATTTTGTGAGTGTGGCAACATCAATTTGATTCTCCTATGTTTCTTGTCCTTCATTAATTAGATTGTCCAGCATTGGTGGCCCTGCAAATATACCATTCCCTTTTTTACATTGAAGTTCTTTATACCATTCCAGTATCCCGTTCAGTTTGAAACATTTTTTCTTGAGATGTCCGATTTCATGACAGTAGTTGCACACCTTGTCTTCTTTTTTTTACAAACCTCTTTTGTTTCCACCATCTTTACTCCAATTCTACCGTTTATTATTTCCTAGATAACTTTGTATAACAGGATTTGCTAATGGAGCAATAGTCATGTTATTCACACCTTTTGACACACTATTAATGTTACTTTGTTTTTCAACAGTAACAATTATGGAGAATGCTTTACTAACAGATGGTAATGGTTCTAATAACATAATTTGACTGACTAATGTGGAAAACACTTCTCTTAAACCCATCATAAAATCCATCAATTTATTTGTATTTGCTACTTCCCTATTATGTTCTGCAGCATCACACACACATTTCATTATGGGCATTAGACTATCCACATCATTCTACAACTTCTTCAATTTCAAAAAGTATTGAGTTACGGTGTCGTTACCTTATCGCAGGTTGTTGACTTCCTACGTTAACTGATACATGTGAGGACCATTGCTCTCACCGTAGTGGCTTCTTAACTCCTCCCATAAATCTCGTGCAGTTGTTACCACCATAAATGAATCATGAATTTCTTTGATTATAGAATTGCTAACCTCGATATTTATGTGATGTTTCCTTTTGGTTTTTTTATTTCTCTGTTCATGAATCCTAACTTGTTCTTAGCTTTAAGAGAAATGGTCATCGATCTACTCCAAGCGAGCAAGGATCGCTACATGAAAAATTTTTGAGTTTTGGTTACCCTCTCTTAGCCAAGTTTGTCTTAATTTTTGCCGAAGAATGGAGTCATGTAGTGTCAAAGCTTCTTGATACTTAAGCATACTATCAGCTTCAAGGACCCGCAGGCTCTCATTTAGGGGGTCTCTATAGCACTGCTGCTGTAAGTCAGCCAAATGAGAACCCAACGTTTGAATATTAAGAGTTTGCTGCTTACTAAAATTTTTATTGCTCTTTTCGCCATCTTCAATTTTTTCATAAATTGGTAGCCCTTGAAACCATGAACATCCACCCTCCAGACCTGAGCTATCAATTCCATGAACCCTTCAACCCGTAATAAACCATTGAAAAATCGAAAAGGGGCTCCAAACCTGTGAGTAGCAAAGTGATGCTGAATTAGAATAGGTGTGTGATCCGAAAAAATCGGGTCCCCAAACACCGTTGAGTCAAGAGGAAAGGAGTGGAGCCACTGTTGATTAACCAACGCGCGATCCATCTTCTTCCTAATGTACATATCTCCTCATTGTTTGTTTTCCCAAGTAAACCATCTGCCATTGCCTCTAAGATCAACCAAATCAGTGTCATAAATTTTAATTTGAATGCATGCCAACTGTGTAAGTAAGGTTGCACCGTTTCGGAATAAGATTGTTTTATTTTTATTATAAATATTTATAATTTAAAAGGTATGTTATAGTTACTTTTCCGCTTTGAGTTTTGACAAATCCTTAAGACAAAATTAAGCACTAGCCTTATTTCACGTTTGTTTGACACCATTATTATTGTCTTTGTTTCCATATTTGTAAATGATTCTTGAATTTGGGCAACCGATTTCGATGGCACTCATATCAGCTTAGCTCATATATGTACTTTGTTCTGCCAAAATCTGTCGAAGTTTTTATTTTTCTACTTAGTTTTACAGAATAAGGATGTAAGGATGGATGTTTCTTTCAAAGTATCGGTCTCCAACACCCTAATTCCTTGCTTGACTTGGTAGATCAAGAACTTACCCCTTTTTACATAACTCAAAAGTGACAAATGAACCCCAATATATAATACAGAGGAATGCATTAATATTATATATAATTATAATAGTTAGTCTATTCATTATCTTGTTCAAAGACATATTCCTCTTACTAGAAAGTTGTTGGTTGTTAAAGTCCCTTTCCTTAACTTCTCGAATTGATTTCTTGTTCTGCTCAAAGTTGTTGGTTGTGTTGAATATGTTGCCGACTTTTAAAGTCCCTTTCCTTTGACTTTTCGAATTGATTTCTTGTTCTGCTCTAACTCTTCCTGTTCTGCGAGGAGCGAGACCAATCATCGACCTCGTCGACAGTGAGGAGCGAAACCCAGATCTGAGTGAACACCCAGATCTGAGGAGCGAGATCTGAGGAGAGAGGGGAGGATGTAAAGGAACCTGCTCGAACCCTATCTGACAATGCTTCACAACCTCCCCAAATAGATATTTTAGAAGGACAACCTATTGTAACAAGCAATCATTTTTAATTTCTTTGTTGTAACAAATACAGGAATACTCCAGATACATTGTGGTTACATAAAATGTATAAATACACGCTTTATCGTGTATTAATTTTTTTAAGAGAAAAACACAAACATTTTCTTCAACTTTTGTCTAGTTTTACATGGTATCAGAGCTCATATAGACTAACGTGCATGGCTGCTATATCTTCCTCTCCTTCTTCTTCTGCTACTGCTATTGATTCATCCTCTGATCAGCTTCTAAATTTTCCGTCTCTTGCTAAATCTCTAAATTTCACCATTACTAAGCTTACTCGATCTAATTTTATTATTTGGAGATCCCAGGTTTTTGCTGCGATTCGTGTCCTAGAGCTGGACAAATTCATTTCTCCTTCTTATGTGATCCCTATTGCCTTTATTTCTTCAAATGATAGTACATCTCAACCCAATCCTAAGTTTCGCTTATGGCAACAATCTGATCAATTATTCTTCTCCTAGTTGCTATCTACTATCGATGATGATATTGTTAGTCTTATTACTCAATCTCAATCCTTTATTGATGTTTGGGTTACTCTTGAGAAGCTTTTTGCTCAAACTAGTATAGTTAAAGTCCTGCAATTAAAACAACAGCTATCATTTATTAAAAAGGAATCTGACACTATTAGTACATATATATAGTAGATACAAATTATTGGAGATTCTCTTCCTTTGGCTGGACATCCAGTTTCTGAAACTGAATTAATTCTTAATGCTCTTGCTAGTTTAGGAAAGGATTATGATCCTATTATATGCCTGTTATCAAATACTATGGCCTTTTCATCTTTACAAGATGCGCAAAGCTCTCTTCTTATGTATGAGACTCGTCTGGACCAACAAAATGCTGTGTCTCATATCTCTACACCATCTGTGAATCTTACCAGTTTCTCATTTAATACTCGTCCTCCTACTTTTGGTAATCGACATGGGACACGTGGTCATAGAGTAAGAGGAAGGGATGGTCGATCTAGTACTCGAATGTTTTGATAAGTCAAATTATTTGTAGATGATTATGGGGTGATTTGGAATTAATTTGACTTATTTCTATGTGGATTTGAAGTTTTATTTGGTCAATTCTCTCACATTCTAATTTTGTTACTTGACAGGTACAAATGGATAGATTGTGAAGGTAAAAGGCATAACTTTTTTTTTGGATGCAGGATTAAGGCTACTCAAGGATGATTTCAAAGAGGACTCCGAGTTCTACAACTTTCGAAAAGACCTCGAGAAGAGATTATGTCAATTGAAAGGTCAAAGACGTGAAAATTTTGGATTGGTGCATGTCCGTTTAACGGACATCACCTAACAGAATAGAGTTTCAGACTCGAGAAAGTCCGTTAAACGGACATTCATATCTTGGCTACGATCACGATCTATTTTCCCCTGTTTAGAAAAAAATAGGTTTCTTAAGATCAAGGAGACTATAAATACTCATTTATTAGACCTAAAAAGGGGGCTGGACACTAAAAACAAGGTTACCACAAATAGGAGGCACAAACTAAGAGGAAGATAGGGAGTTTTGAGGATTTCATCAAGGATTGGGAGCAACATTTTCTGTCTTTCTTCTACCTTCTCTCTCTACTCTTTCTTAAATGTTGAGCATCCTTATGTGTATGACTGTTGTTACAATGTTTTGGAACTAAACCTTATTTAGGGTGGGGGATATAACCCATTTGGAGGATTGATTTGTATGTTATAGATTGATGAGTGTTGAATGAAAAATTTCTGGGTTATGTTTATCTTTCTTGAATCCACTGTTGTTTCTATGCTTGATCTCTATAGGGGCAATCTTAGGAATCATATGATGTACTGAAGGGTGAAATATGGTTTATGCTCTAGGAAGATAAACACCTTAGGCGTCAAGATAGAGATATCTTAAGCTATTGTGAGAACGTGTAGTTGCTTGCTCTTTTTGGTTTAACTAGTTGGTTTGCACATTGAGAAATGATAAACAACTAATTAGATACTCTTATATGCTTTGAGAGAAGGTATGGGTAAAGTTGTGCAACTGTTTTCATAACCTAACATTCACTCAATTTCATAATATATGAATCAATCTTTTGAATTGGTGAACCTTAACCCCTAATTTTAACCTCTGATTTATTCCCTTGCTATTATTTTGTTAGTATTTGCAATTCACTGTTAACTCAACTCCAATCACTTTTTAAAGTTTACTGTTGAATCATTCTAATAACTAGAACTGAATTGGCAGTGAATGATTTGGTCCTTGAGGGAGACGACCTTGGAATACTTAGTGTGTGGATACTAGGAACGACTCTGTGCACTTGCAGATTTAATTGACCATATTTTTTTAGCTCTGCCAAAAACCCAATCATTCAGCCTTGCAATGTCATAAACGCTTTGATCAACAATGACAAGGTCCTCCGCAATTTCAGCAACCTTGGCGATCCCCTTCTCAGCCTATGCACACTTACGTTGGTTATAATACTTCTCCTCAAACTAACAATGTCCATTCTGGTTCTCCTCACACCTATATGCCTCCACAATAGCAAGTTTTATCATCTGAACCATCCTCTGAATCCACTCGGTTTGTTGACAGTGGTGCTACGAATCATATCACCCCTGACATTGAAAATCTGAGTACCAGCTCTCCTTATGTTGGCAGTAATCATCTGGCTGTAGGCATTGGTATATTCTACCCATCACTCACACTGGTTCATCCTTTTTTAAATTCAATACTTCATCTACACCATTACATCTCCAACAAATTTTACATGTACCTTCCATCACTCGTATTCTTTTGAGTATTTCTAAACCTACTAGAGATAATAGCATTGTTGTTGAATTTTCTGACAATGGTTGTTTCTGTAAGGACAAGCTTTCAGGGAAAAAACGGCTACCCGTAAGCCATGTTCCACTCCTATTTCCACTTGTCAGAAACTCTCTGCATTTGATGGCAATCCAATTGACAATCCTTCTGATTATCATAGCATTGTTGGCAATCTTTAGTATCTCTGCCACAGTCATCCTAGTATCCGTTATATTGTCAACAAATTAAGTCTATTTCTGACTAATCCCCTTCACCCATACTGGATTGCTTTAAAAAGTATTCTTCGATACTTATAAGGTACAACTGACTCAGAACTTATTTTTTGCCCCTCATTGTCTCCATTGCAGGTACATGCCTTTCAGATTCTAACTGAGCCAGTTTTATTGATGATCGAAAATCCACCTCCAGAGGTTGTGTTTTTATGGGGGAGAATCTTATTTATTGGAACTCTAAAAAGCAACTTATTGTAGCTCGCTTCAGTATTGAAGCAGAATATCACGCTGTTTCCACTCTCTTTATTGAAATTCTTTGGCTCTTATCATTTCTCTCCGAATTAGGGCTTACACCTTCTCAACGCCCAACCATCTGGTGTGATAATAATGGAGTTAGAGTCTTGTCACAAAACCCAGTCTATCACGCTCAAACAAAGCACATCGAAATTGATGTCCACTTCATTTGCGACCATGTTGCTAATGGAACTCTTGACATCAAATATATCAGCTCTGAAGACCAAATCGCTTATTTGTTAACAAAACCAATGTCCATTGCTAGACATTCAACTTTATGTATCAAACTCAATCTATAAAGTCCACGAAGCTTGATTTTGAGGTGGAATGTAAAGGAACCTGCTAGAACCCCAACTGGCAATGCTACACAACCTCACTTAAGCCCATCAAAAAAATGCTCAGCCTAATCCACATTAGCAGAGATTAAATAGATATTCTAGAAGGACAATCTGTTGTAACAAGCAATCATTTTTATTCTTTTTGGTGTAACAAATACAGGAATACTCCAGATACATTACCGTTACAGAAAGTGTATATCGTGTATCAATTTTTTAAAAGAAAAACACAAAAACATTTTCTTCTACTTTTGTCTAGTGTTACAGGGGAGTGACGACCATTAGGGAGAAAGAGTGTGGGTTCACCAAGTCATTAGCTCCCATCAGCTTATAGTCGCATTATCGGCCTCACATTGTTGTCCTCGCCAGCTCAACTCCCTGCTCTCTTGGGGTTACATAAGTGGGAGCAGAGACCCACTTCCACCTGAATCATTTGGAGGATCAGAGACCTATCTGTAGTAGCACAGGTGGAGACCTAAGAGGCAAAGTGGATCTGACGAAAGCAGACAAAGCAGGGAAAGGTGGAGCAACTGGTGATAACGATCTGAAGATAGTGGCTGATTGCGATGCAAAGGGAAACAGGGGAGGTAACCTCTCCTTTAACCCAAATCCGGATCTGACGAAGGTGACCGTGTAAGGATTAAGTTTTCTTGCTAGTTCCTTAGGTAAACCATTGGTTATGGATGCACAGACATCAGGTGTGGAAAGGATAAGATATGCAAAAATATGCATAGAATTGAGTCCATAAGCTATACTACGATATTGTCTTCCAATTATGCACCATAGGCCCTGTTTGGTTGAGTGGTTAGGGATGGAAGGGAATGAAACGTAACACACTTCCAATCATTTGTTTGAGGGTTCATAATGGAAAGAGATGGAAGTGGAGAGTTTCATGTTATGCTCCATTCCATCCTAAATAGTGAAAATAAGAAACCTCCGATTCAGGGGGTTTAGGATGGAATATAAACTAATAAATGCCTATTACATAATATACCCCTAATAATTCTTCTTACCAATTATTTCTTCTAACCCTACCCAAACTCATTTATTACATTTCCAGATTTCTCTTTCCATTCTCCGTGTTCTACCACTTCTCATTCTTCTCGTGTTGTTTATTACAGGGGAAGTAGAAGAGGAGCTGGAAGACTTGGTCACTGGTGAGTCTTCCTCTTTGTCGAAACCTTCTTTTTATCTTATTTCTGTTCATTGACGAATTTATTTGAACAATATATGTCCGTTGTTTTTATTATTAGATGCGTTTTGTTTTGGGTGAGGAGATTGTACTTTGTTTTCCTTCACTTGACATATGAATTCACACATATGGGTCACCGAAGTGAACATTCTCTCTCAATCTCCCTTTCTACGTAGTTGAACAGAGAGAGAAGCAACTACGAATTTTGGGTATTTTTCAATGTCATTGTCTTCTTTGTATTTATTTTACTATTACTTTGCTTGAAATTTCAGTGGGGGAATGATTTAGATGAATCTTCACTTTTAACGTTGCTTATTATTGCTTTTATAACAGCAAAATAAATGGACATATTTATGTCATATTTGTTATATTTTGATTTTTACAATCTAAAAACTACTCCTATTTACATATGGGTTCACACATATAGGTTTACCCATTGTTCACTTTCTCCCTTTCTGCGTAGTTCAATAGAGATAGGAGAGAAACAATTGTTAATTTTGGGTATTTTTCAATGTGGCTGTCTTCTTTGACTTTGTTTTGCTATTACTTTGCTTGAAATTTTAGTGGGGGACTGATTTAGATGAAGCATCCCGTTTAACGTTGCTTCTTATTGCTTTTATAACACCATATATATATAGACATATCTATGTCATATTTGTTATATTTTGATTTTCACAATCTAAAAACTACTCTTATTTTTTTATACATGAACGGTGAAGGTAATTGAATGAATAATCAAAAAGGAAAATTGATTCGTATACATCAATTAGTGCTTGTTCATGTTACTTGTCTTGTGACCTATTGGTGGGTGTTATGTAAGAGACTTGAACGATAAACTTCAAATGCTTACGCCATTGGAGAGATTGCAATAAAGGGAGAATATCATGAGAAGAATTTTATTTCATGCCAATGGGAGAAATATAATTAGAATGTAGCCTAAACCATTTGGCGAACTATGTGATTTATTAGCTAGAAAAGGTATGCTTCGGCCCATTATACATGCAACTGTTGAAGAACAAGTAGTGAAGTTTCCATACATATTAGGGCATAATGTTACTAATCGAGAGATTGCATTCTTTTGGAGTCGATCTGGGGAAACCGTAAGCTATCATTTTCATAGCGTTTTAAAAGCAGTTATACAACTAGAGGATAATGTTACTAATTGAGAGATTGCATTCTTTTGGAGTCGATCTGGGGAAACCGTAAGCTATCATTTTCATAGCATTTTAAAAGCAATTATACAACCAGAGGATATGTTTCTAAGACAACCTAATATATTAGAAACCCCATCGGAAATATTGAATAGTAGTAGATTCTACCCATTTTTAAAGGTGATTTTCTTTCCTTAACTTAGTATAATTATATTAAACACAAATAATATTTGAGAATATTATACTTCAATGTCAGGATTGTGTTGGTGCAATTGATTGTACACATATCTGTGTGAAAGTACCTACTCGAGATGCTCCTAGATTTCGTGGGAGAAAGGATTATCCAACACAAAATGTGTTGTGTGCTTGTTCTTTTGATATGAAGCTCACATATGTATTGGCAGGTGGGAAGGAATAGCATTCGATTCACAGATTAGGAAAAGTGCACTAACCAGGTAGTTTTTACTTAAAATTCCCCAAGATAAAAATAGGGCTCAAACTTTATTAACTAATAAATGTCATAAATTACAATTTGATACAGTTTTACTCATGATAGGAAAATACTTTCTTGTTGATGCTGAATTCATGTTGAGAAGTGGACTTATTACACCATATAGAGGGAAATGATATCACTTGAAAGAACATTTAAGGAATCCTCCACGAAATGCTCATGAATTATTCAATCATCAACATTCATCATTGCGTAACATTATTGAAAGGGCATTTGGTGTTTTGGAAAAATGATTCCCGATTATAGCATCTCCACAAAATCATCATATGGCATTCAGACTCAAAAAAATTATTATGGCTTGTGTCATTGTGCACAATTTCTTGATTGGTGCAGATCCAAATAATCTATTTCTTAATGAAGAGTGCGATGGATGGGAAAATGATAACTAAGATGGGTATGAAAATGACGACGAAGATGATGCACACAGTGGAGAAATTATAAGAGATAACATGGCTGCTCATATGTGGGCTGATTACACTTTAGGATAGATATTGCCGCATCACAATAAATTTATGTTTTTGATGATTTTATATTGCTTTAAAAATATGTATTGGCTACTTGTATCTAAATATGATGCTATTTATTAGTATTGTTAATGTTTTCACATGCAATTGTGTCTTTGTAATGCTTATTCATTATTTTTGCCTTTTATATTATTTGGAAATACTTGAAGCTTCAATATTGTGTATGCTTTTGATATAAAATTTTAGATTTTGTAGTTAAATTTGCGACATACAAAATGCCACCCCGAAGAGAGCTGTGCTGTTGGAATCAAGCTATAAATGATGCTTTGGTTTATGCATACTTGCACCAGCATTGACAAGGCAATCATGTTGGTGGGACTTTCACATCATATGCACTTGATAAAATTGAAATTGAACTAAAGGAAAAATTTCCAAATAAAGGAATCGATAAAGAAAAAATAAAAAATCAAAACAAGATTATTAAGAAGAAGTGGAGTAAGTGCTTTGATTTATTTTCAAATGGTGGTAGTGGATTTGCATGGAATCCATCAACAAATATGTGGATTGCTGAACCAGAAGTGTGGGAGACCTTGATCTAGGTGAACTTGTTGAATAATTTGCTAGAAGAAAATATGATACATGTTATGATTTGGTTGATTTATTAACTTATTTTAGTAGCAGGCTAACCCAGAAGCTGCTGAGTGGAAACAAAAGTCTTTTCATAACTACAAGAAGATGGTAGAGATTTACGAACGTGATAGAGCAACTGGCGAGCATGCTGAAACAGCACAAGAGATAAGAAGACGCACCATTTCTGTCGATAGTGGGTTTTCCAACGCCATGGAATGACTTAAGTGTGGAAGACAAAGTAACGATGGATGGTGATCGCACTGAGTCTCCAATGGGAATGCCAACTCATTCAAAAAATGAAAACCCAAGAACATCACAGAAAAGGAAAAACAGGGTAGATGATGGTGAAGATGTAATCAAAGATGGCCTTCAGAAAGTTGCAGAAGCTATTATAAACTCTACTACACTGTTAGTTAAACCGCATCCCATTTCAGAAGAAGAACTATATAATCATTTGGTAGAGTTGGGACTGGAAGGATCGGAATTGTATGCAAGTTATCTTTTCCTTGTTCGTAGGCCAGATGAAGTCAAGGCATTACTTGGTGCACCAATAAATATTCGGAAGGACATGTTGGAGTTTATGATGTCTTCTTAAGAATAGAAGATAGTGTAGTATGTTTTGATGGCTTGGTATTAAGTCCTTTTCCCTCTGCTCAATGTGTACATTTTGTCAAATATTTTTGTATATTTTGTGGATGAATGTATCACGAAGCCATGTAATTGAGGGAACTAAATGAAACTAAATTTTTGTTTATAATATTATCAATGCAGATAAATGATGTTGTGCATGTTTAACTGCTATTCTTTTTCAGTGTTACCCTTTATTTCGTGACGATTATTACTCTTTGAACAATATCCTTGAGACTTACAGGTACCACCAGAATACAAGTTGGTTATTACTTGATTTTATGGCATTTGATTCTGTTGTCTATTTTATGAAACTTGAGTTTTACTTTAGAAGGTGATATATTTATGGCTTACTTGAGTCTCTGATTTTTTACTTCTCGTCCAGCAAAGCCATTGAACATTGTACTTCTCCTTGTCCAGCAAAGCCATTGAAGATTGTAATCATTGGTGCAGGTAATCAAATTTTATATCTTTCATAATGAGCAATTCATGAAAGTTTGAATCGTATTTGTCTCCCGCTTTGTTTTGATCACAAAAGTGACTTGTATGTTGGAAAAATTACACTTCAAGATATAGATTGTACTTTAGGATATTGAGCAAAGGTTTAGTGGCTCATTCTAAATCTGCAGGAGGCAATGATCCTTGTAGCCAGAGCTCTAGATTGATGTAT
>JAOSBK010000005.1:37828967-37848594 GCA_027568895.1 Erythroxylum shatona | reverse complement strand
TAGAAATAAAGGTATAATAAGATAAGAATTGATTAAAAGATGAATTTATGGGATTTGTATAATTGTATAAGACGAATTTTATGATTTGAGTTTTTGATTGAGATTATGGAATTAATGAATTCTAAAGTGAAAAAGTGTATTGCTTTGTAGAGATTGAGTAAAATGGAAAAGAAAGAAAAAAAAATGTATACCGGATTTCGGATTAGGTTTAGTCTAAGGTTTCCAACGCGACGCTTTTCTAAAGTGTATGTTCTCGGATATCGGATCCGTTTTGTTAAAATTTTGTTCCGCTTTTGATTCGATATGTATTCGATTCCGCTTTCGTTTTTTCTTCCGCATTGTTGTTATCCGATTCGCTTATTTGATTTGTTTTTGATTCGTGTTTGATTTGCTTCGATTCGTTCACTTTTGGATTTCGTCCGTTCAGTCACATTTTGTTTTCGTCTTTTCATCCGCTTTGTATTTTGTTTCCGCTTTTAAGTTCGATTCGAATTTCCGATTACATGCGTATTCAATTCGATTTCTTTGATTTTCGCATGCGATTCTGCTTTTGGTTTGTGTTTCGTTTTGTTATCCGCTCCCTTTCGGTTCCGTTTTCCGGTTGGGATCTGGTCTCCGGATCAGGTCCCAACACCTGTTACTTATTTAAGTTAGTATACATGGTCGTGACTTTCCGCATGCATACATCCTTTGATCTTTTGACTATAACTTCTTCTCCAGACCTCCAAATGACATGGGATTTAAACCAAAAAACTCATAATACATTGTTCTACATCTTCACCAAAAATTATATCCATATGAAATTATTCAGGAGAGATTGATTGATTAAATTGGGATAAAAATGATGACAAGTTTTGGAAAATGATAACTGGAGTATTTTCATTGAACATGCTTTGGTATTTTAAGAATAACTTGATTTGTAGTTAATGTTGGTCTTTTAACCTAAATTTTGGAGTTGTCTATGAATGCTTGAGTATAATAAGAGTCGAAAATGAAGAGAAAATGGAAGTAGAATCGAATTAGAAATGTTAGATAAAGAGAGAAAGAAGAGATGCGCTAGTGATTTTCTGGTTTTGATATTTAGTGTTAATTCCTTGTTTTTGATTTGTTTTGGAATGTGTAAGTCGAAAATGTAGTTAAGATGAGTTAGAGAAGTTGATTAAAAAGAAAAGAAAGAAGAAGAAAATTTTGCAAACGCTCGAAAGGAGAAGAAGAATCGCCATCGTGCTTCTGCACAATCGCGTTTTTGGAAGAGAAAGTAGGAAAGCGCGATATTTTCATGTAACTTGCTTAAGTATTTTGAAGATATCTTGTGTTGTAGTTATCTGAATGGAATGACTTTTAATTTGGAGTAAACTAGAGACATAGGACTGCAAATTATCTAAAGAGATCGAATTTTAATTCTGTCTCTAGAATTTCATATTTTGAATTAAAGTTGATTACAGAATGCTATTTTAGCTTATGAATACTCCAAAATGTTTGAGGTATAACTTTCATATTTCTAAACCAAATTGAATGTTTTTTATTAAACTAAAAGACTTATAAGAGATAGGAGAACAATTTTGTAGAAGAAAGTGTTCTCAAATTATTCCATTTTCATTGTCAGATTTATCATAAAAAGTTGACTTGAAAGTGTGTTTCAAGAAAAATTTGAATTGACCAAATGAGCTATGAATTTTGATTATAATGGTTTTAGTTGTATTTATTTCTATATAAACTAAAATATAAATAATATATTTTTAAATATAAATAACATATAATAGAATAAAATTTAATTTAATTTAATTTAATAAATTAAATAATTAATAATAATATTTTCATATAATTAATAATAAATTGTATATAATTAATTATAAAATAATAAAATCTTTATTACTTTAAAATAGAAAATATACATTAAAAATTCAAAGTCACAATCATAACTTTTTAATTGGAAATGACTTCTATTTTAAAATCATATCGTTAAACCTCCTTCAACAGCCATTTTAATCTAAGAGGTATAATAGTCATTTATTATACGCTCCATTTCATTCCATCCATCTTCCAAACAATATTTCATTATATTACATTATGAACCATTCCATCCGTTCCAAACAACTTTTCACTATATTACATTCCATTTCATTATAAATCGTTTTATTTTGTTCTGTTCCATTAATTAACATCCAGCCAAATAGGGCCTAAAGGAATTTCATGTTGTTTGCTTTGGAATGAAGCCACAAAGGGCAAAAAAGAACAAATTAATCTCAGAGCCTTTTCATTCTTATTGAAAGATAAGGAAAAGGATTAACTATATTACCTTCCTCCTAGCTCAGTGACAACATAGAATAAGATAAAAAAGATTGTTCATGGAAAACTTCTTTCTTGCATCATGAGTAGTCGATATCAGAAAGAAGATATGTGGGATAAGAAAATTAATGGGGAAACATTATATGAATATTGGGAAGGTTTTAAGGATTTATGTGCCAACTACTCACACTATCAAAATTTTGACCAAATTTTAATTCAGGACTTTTATAAAGGACTATTGCCAATGGATCAAATTATGGTTGATGCAGCTAGTGACGGAGCTTTGGTAAACAAAACACCTGAAGCAGTTACAAAATTGATATCAATTATGTCCAAAAATTCTCAATAGTTTAGGACAAGAATGGATGGAGCTATTAAGCGTGTGAATGAGGTAAGTAACATGAACCTTGAGGATAAAATTTTAGATTTAACTGCTCTAGTTTGTCAAATAGTTGTAGCTCAATTGCAATCGATAAAAGTGTATAGAATATGCTCATTCTTTGGAAATCCTACAAATATATGCCCTACATTGTAACAAGACTCTTTTTAAGAAGCTAACGTAATAGAGTGATTTCCTAGTCAACCTTAACAAAAATATAACCTTTATTTCAATCATTATAATCCAGGATTGAGGGACCATCCAAACTTCAATTATGGAAATTAAGAAGGTATAAACTTCACAATTTTAATAGATAACTTCAAGCCCTTACATATGCTCAACCTCAATCTTCAAATTCAGATATGTCTTTAGATGAAATTGTTAAGGCACTTGTTACTAATATTCAACAATTTCAACAGGAAACAAGAGTAAAATTTCAAAATTTAGAAAATCACATCATTTAATTAGCCATCTCTATAATAAGTAAATTGGAAGTGCAAGCATTAGGAAAATTATCTTCCCAAATGGTGGTGAATCCTAAGGAGAATGTGAGTTAAGAAATGGTAAGGAAATTCAATCTTGATCTTCCTTACTAATGAAGGTAGAAAATCATGACAAAAGAGAAAAGAAAGACAAACTTCCAACTCAAGAATCAGTAAGGGTAAAAATGATTTATCTTCATTGATATCAATTAATGCTTGTGTACCTCCTTTTCCTAGTAGGCTGGCTAGATCAAAAGAAGAGGAACATGAAAGAGAGATCCTATAAAGCTTTAGAAAGGTGGAAATCAATATAGAAGCTATTAAGAAAGTTTTGAAATATTCAAAGTTCTTGAAAGAACTGTGTACAAATAAAAGGAAGTTGAAGGACAAGGAGAGAATAATTTTGAGTAAGAATATACTAGATGTGATAAATAGAAAGTTACCAAAAAATGTAAATATCTAAGTATGTTTACACTTCCATGTGTTATTGGTAATAAGAAAATTGAACCTGTCATGCTATACTTAGGTGCATATATTAATGTCATGCCATACTTAATTAAACAAGCTTTAAATATGAATTTTGTGAAAGAAACTAATGTGATTATTCAACTAGTTAATCGTTCTTATATGCATCTTATTAGGATTATTGAGGATTTGTTAGTCCAAGTTGATGGGTTGGTATTCCCCTGAATTTTTACATCTTGAAAATGGATGAAGATAGTGATTCTGTTAGGAAGGTCATTTATGAAGATAACCTTGACAAAAATTGATGTAGATAAGGATACTCTTTCGATTAAGTTTGATAGAGAGATAAGTAATTTTTTAAGTAATGAAGTGCCCTAATGATTTTCAATCCATTTATCATATGGATATTATGGATTTATTTGTCTAAGATATGTTTAAAGAAGAAAGTGTTGAAGATGAGTTAGAACTTAAGGCTAAATCAAAAGTGAACAAGTAAGTTGATGAAACTTATGAAGTTGTAGAATCATTATCAGCAATGCTAATAGATTTGAAAACTTTGAATGATGAACTTACTGTGACTCACAAGAAAATCTTGCCTTATGTTTTGTAGTCTTTGAAGATATAATTGAAGGCATTACATGATCACCTAAAGTATGTCTATTTGGGTGATGGAAAGTCATTACCTACAATCATTTCAAAAAGGTTAACTACAAAGCAAGAGGAAAAAAAAGTAACACTACTTAAGGAGCACAAAACTAAAATTGGTTGGACTAACGGATTGCATGCATAGGATTCTTTTAGACGACAATGCAAAACCAATATTGGAACTCCAAAGAGGACTCAATCCAACAATGAAAGATGTGGTAATGAAAAATATTCTAAAAATTTTGAATGCAGGTATAATTTGTCCAATCTCGGATAGTGAATGGGTGAGCCCAATGCATGTGGTGCCAAAGAAAATTGGCATGATAGTGTTATGAAACCAGAATGATGATTTGGTACCAATGATTGTAAAAATGCGTGGTGAATGTGCATAAACTGTGGAAAGCTTACCTTATCTACTAGAAAGGATCATTTCTTATTACCTTTTGTGGATCAAATGTTAGAAAGACTTGCAGGTAAATCATGTTTTTACTTTTGGATGGTTTTTTTAGGTTACTGTCAAATAACAATTGCTTAAGAAACGAGACTATATTCATATATTCTTTTGGAATGCATGCCTTTAGGCAAATGTCATTTGGTCTTTGTAAGCTCCAGGTACATTCCAAATATGTATAATGAATATATTTTATGAGTATATTAAGAACTGCATTGAAGTATTCATAGATGGTTTCATGTTTATAGAGATTCATTTGATGATTGCTTAAATCATTTATCTAATTTTCTAAAAAGGAGCATTAAAATGAATTTGGTGTTGAATTATGTAAAATGTCATTTTATGGTAGATCAAGGCATTGTCTTTGGATAAGTGATTTTATCTAGGGGCATAGAAGTTGATAAAGTAAAAGTGGATCTGTGAACTTACCTTATTATACAAACGTTAGGGAAATTTGATCTTTTCTTATACATGCAGGATTTTATCATATATTTATTAAAGATTTTTCCAAGATTGTCATACCACTTCAAAGTTGTTACAAAAGACATTCCATTTGACTTTGGAAAGGACTGCAAGGAAGCTTTTGAAGAACTCAAGGAATTTCTAACAAGTACGCCTATTATTCAGCCACCAAATAGGGATCTTCAGCTTGAGATTATATGTGATGGTAGCAATTATGCAGTGGGAACTATTTTAGGCTAAGGGATTGAGAAACAAAGTCATGATATCTTTTATGCTTCAAGAATATTGGATGCCGTAATTCTACAATTAAGAAAGAGCTTTTAACAAATATTTTTACTTTAGATAAATTTAGATCTTATTTTCTTGGCTATTATTGTGTACGTAGACTATACAGTATTCAAATACCTTTTGGTAAAAACGGAGTCCAAACTAAGGTTGATACAATATATTCTGCGCCAAAAGTTTGATTTGACAATAAAGGACCAAAAAGGTACAAAAAATTTAATAGCAAACCAATTGAGTAGGTTGGTAAGAGATGAAGATATTTTACCTATTTCTGAAACTTTTCCTAATGAGCAATTATTCCAAATAAAAGGTATGGTTCTATGGTATGCTGACCTTATTAATTATTTAGTTACTTGAACTTTACCTTATTACATTAGTAAGTCTAGGAAGGAAAAGATAAGAAATGAGGAAAAATTTTATATTTGGGATGAACCATACTTATGGATGTTTTACTTTGATTAAGTTATAAGGAATTATGAGCCAAAAAATGAACAACATTATGTCTTAGTTTTTTGTCATAATGATGCTTGTGGTGATCATTTTGGTCTTAAATGAACTGCTAGAAAAATTTTGGATAGTGGATTATATTGAGAGATTTATTAAGAGATGTGATAGTGGATTATATTGAGAGATTTTATTTAGAGATGCTTATGCACTTTGTAAAATTCATGACAAATGTCAAAAGATATGTACGTTATCTTATCGAAATGAAATGCCTAAAACCAAATCTTATAGTTGATATATTTGATGTATGGGGTATTGATTTTATGGGATTCTTCATCTTGTGATTTTTCTTATATATTTTTGACTGTTGATTATGTTTCAAAGTAGGTGGTAGCAAAAGCCACCAACATTAATGATTCTACAATTATTGTAGGATTTATAAATTCTAATATTTTTAATTTATTTGGAGTTCCATGAGCTATTATTAGTGATCAAAGGAGTCATTTTTGTAATAGAGCAATGGAAGTGTTGTTTAAAAAGTGTAGAGTGCATCAATGAGTAGCTGTTGCCTACCGTCCACAAACAAATGGACAAGCATAATTATCAAATAGAGAGGTGAAATCCATTCTAGGAAAGACTATGAATCCTAGTTGAAAGAATTGGAGTTTACAACTACAAGATGCTCTTTGGGTGTACTGTACAGCCTATAAAACACCGATAGGAATGTCTCCTTATCGATTAGTTTTTGGTGATGCTTGTCATCTATTATTGTTGTCTTTAATATATTTTCTAATAGTGTAGTGAAAACAAAAAGTTTAGACACTGAGAAGATTTTTAAGGTGAACAGACATAAATTAAAACCATTTTATCAGGAGATGATGGTTTCCAGTGCGATGAATACTGATTTAGAACTTCCATTATATATAAAAGTTTGAGTAGAAACTGCTCCGCTAAGCATAATGACGTTAAACAATTGCACTTTTTAGGAGATAACCCAAAATATGATATTTTTTAATTAATTTTGTTTTAGTCATATATAGTTTTCATTTGATTTTTTAAAAAAATAAGCTTATTGCCTTTAGTGGAAAGGGGTCCTAAAATTGCAAAATACTAAATTTCATAAAGCGTGATCATATCTTATGTAATTCAATTCTCAAGAGTAGAGGCCCTAAAATTCTAGAATACCAAATCTTATAAAGTAAGATCATGCCTTATGTGATTTAGCTTTCCAGAATGGAACCTTTAAAATACTAAAATACTAATTATTTGGTTTTCAAAGGAACTTGTCATATTTTTAAATAATTTTTATGTTTTATTTAAATAAAATAATAAAAATTTAAAAATAAAGTAAATAACTAAAAAATTAAAATTAAAATTAAATATATTTTATTATTTTTAAATAAAATTTAAAAACAACAACCTTAATTTGTTTGTTTCTCTTTTAGTAGTCAACATTAAAGGTCCCCAGCACAACCCTATCATAAACACTCCACTCTTATAGCAGACGCAACTCCACAGCAAACCATACACACCCAAGCTAAGAGACGAGCCATGCAACATCCACCACACAACTCCTTCAGACACACACCTCGTAGCTCTTCCAAATGTTTACTCAGCACCAGCCAATAGAAGACACAATTCCACTAATGGCAGCTAGTAGTAGAGTTGCCCAACATAAGCCATGCAACATTCACCATGCATCTCCTCCAAATGTACACCACACACCTCCTCCAAACATTCACTCAGCTCTAACCAATCGCATACGTAATTCCACCAACAACAGCTAGCAAGAGAGTTGCCCAATGTAAGCCACACATCACCCACTGTGCAACCAATAACACCAACACATTAGGTAGCACCCCAATAGCAAAAGTGCATCACTCAGCCGCAGTAAAAAAATGATCCATGCAACACTAGACCCACCATTAACACTTACTAGTGGTTCTATTTATTTTTATTTATTAATTTTAGTTTTTTTTAAATTAATGAGTTATTATTATTAATTAGTAAAAATTACAACCTTACTAGGATTAAATTTCCAAAAAGGAGAGATATAAACAAAACAAGGAAGCATATGTTCAATGTTAGCTACAATTATATCTAGTCTAGAAACCATCTTCTCTTCATGTTGGTTGAGACATGTGCCCCGATTCCCCTTGATATCATGTTTAATATACATTGGACCATAATTTTCTAGTATAGTTTTTCTGTGTCTCTTTGCTCCAGTCTGAAGATTCTTCTATTCCTTTCTTGCTAAATTGTGAACATTGTGGTTACAAGGCTAATTTTTACTACTTTGACATCTGCCTTATCTCCTATGTTTATAATGACTAGCTAATTAATTCATTCCTCCCAGTTTTGGACTAGTTTCCTAAGATTTAACATTCTCTCCATTTTCCTTCAGATGCTGGGGGTGTACCTGCAATTTACCATTAAGTGATCTATTATTTCAGGTTGAGAGTTTCAAAGCTAATAATTATTGAATTTGTGAGATTTCTAAGCCTGTCTTACCTTTATGGTTGGACTAATAATTGACTTTAGGTGTTGAATTTTTTTATATCTTGTACAGTGGACCTCTTCCATGCCAATTATCATACCGAAAGGAGGTTGATTCACCATTTCCAATCTTATGATGTATCAAATTTTGCATCCATTGTCTTGATCCTAAGATTTTTCTAAGATTCCATGACATATTCTGCTCAGGTTTGAGGCACAATATGCTTTCTCCCTTTATATAGACATTTTGAACCCCTTTGACCCATAACGCCTCCTTTTGGCTGCATAACCACCATATTCCCTCCCACGCACTACACACACACACACACACACACACACACACACACACACAAATGTACTTGAGTGTATCAATTTTTTCATAACTTTCTTAATAAGAAATAATTCTTAGAAAATTTTTCATTAAAAGCATACTATTGGAGACTATTTATTGAGAATGTGATTGTTTTAGTAATTTGGAATGTATATGTGACTAGTTATGAGTATTGATGAATAGGTGGGGGTTATTATTTATTTAGAGAATGAATACTTAATGAGTATTATGATATTCTTTATGTAAAATGTACATGCATTTATTTATTTTGACATTTGTATCATTTTTATTGTCCCAAAAAAGAGTGAATAAATATGCACAAATAATTTCACTTTACTAGCCTCGTACCAATAAAAAGATTGAAGTTAAGTGTGGTGCTAGTAGTCATTTGGGATAGTGACCTAGTCAAGTAATTAGAGGCATTCATAACAAAGTATTTATTATCACGTTAAAAAGCTATGTGACTTTTCAAACATGCTTCTAATGCTCTAGGTTTCTTTAAATTTTATGTATTATTAATAAATGGTTATGGATATGCTTAAAAGGTGAAGCGTTATATCTAGTGTATATTCATTTTTTGTATGGAATTTAGTTTTGTAATTCAGGTTGAAGTTTTAACGATCATAAAGTTACTTGAATCAACTTATGAACTAATTTATGTAGTTGGTTTTATGGCATTTTGATGACCCTTATGATTGAATAAGTAATAACGAATTTTCAATGGTTATATTTCATTTGCTGAACATTTTTTAAAATTATTTTCTATTTGAGATTGAATAATGGAGTTGGTTTTCTTAAGGATCAGGAACTGTTTAATTGTTGAGGATTTTATGTATGCTAGTCATACATTAATTTTACCACTATTTTTATGGAGTATCGCTGATATTTTGGATGATTTGAGGAATTTTTTCATTTACGTCTTATCTATGTCTATATAAGGAAAAGGACTGAAATTGAGAAAAATTGGACTGATTTAGAGTAAATTAGGAAGATTTAGTGAAGGACCCTTGAATATGGCACCTACACGCTTTAGGGAGTGTATTATTAAGTGGTCGCTTCTATTTCTTCTTCTAGCCCTCTAATCTCTATTTTACCTATGGATGAAGAAATCGACACCTTAGAAGTCCCCATATAGGTCTTGTTTTAACATTAAAGATATATGGATAATCACAAGTGAAATATGGCTAGTTATACGAACTTGAATTAGGCTATGTAGCTCATTAAAAAGTTAAAGTTTCAGGTTCATAGAAAATAAGGTAGAAAAGAAAAGGAGCTTTTGTAGGAAAGTAGTGGAAAGTTAAAGATAGGTTATTTTACAAATGATATTGATCATGATTTCATCAATCTTTAAAGATAGAAAAAGATTCTAATAAGATCCTCTAGAGATTCGAAATTAAGAACAATGGTTTCTTTTTCTTGTTTTCTTTATTAGTTATTAATTTTTTTCTTTATTCAATTATGAACTAAATTGTGATATAAGGCTTAATAAGATAAGCCTAGGATGTATTATATTTGATTTGATCTTTGGTTTAATGAATCTCTAGTTTTCTTGATATTTATAAGTATTTTTATAACTAATTAAATTGAAAGAGGGAAATTAGAAGGTTCAATTATTTGATCTATAATTCAAGAGATGAGATGTGTGGTTAGATTCCAACATAGATAAAGAGGGTTCTATGTAAACTATTTAAGAGAAAGCCACAAGATCTTCCTAGGTTAGAGTAATTCCTATCAAGAAAGTTGATAAAGCAAATGAAATCATTCTTAATTTATCTTACTACAAAGGTTAATTTATATAAGAAAAGGGGTTATATGTCTCAAAAGAGAATATAATCTAGTTTAGGGATTCGTACCTACCCAAGAGACTAGAATAATTCATTAAGTTAGAATGAAATCAAATATAGTAAAGTCCAAGGAAAAACCTCACCTAAATCTAGTTTATTCATAGATTGATTTACTTCTTAATCATTTCCTTATTTTATTTATACTTATTTATTTATTTTCATTCTTTAGTTTGTGAATAGTTGGTAATTTACTAAAAATACTCATATGATTGATCCATACTTGCCTGTGTTAACTATAGCTATATCATGTGCTTATGGAAATAAACAACCAAGATTAAACATTCTAAGAAACATTAAGAACTCCTTCTCACCTAACTCTACCATCCGTTTAAGCTCAACAAACCCTACAACTTTTAACTACCATTAATATAGAAAATTACATATGTATAAAATATGTAAAGTAAACAAGGATGAGATGTCTTTAGGCAGTGATCGTTCAATTTAATGCTAGACAATACTATAAACCATTGTCAAAACTCAAAGAAAGAAGAACTTTTAAACCTCAAATAGAGTAAAACTTAAGGTTAAATTACTGATGATTGGAGACGAATTGCTTGAAAGTCATATGTGAATTTGTGCATCCTATTCCATCCTAGTTGGATAATTGTAGAAGATTATAGTTAAGTTACAACAATATGATTATCTTACATGTTAACTAGTGTTAAACAAAGAAGAGAAAGGGGAAAGCTCCTTTGCACCTTTAATATTGCTTGGGCATGATATCCTAGAATTTACCAATGATGCAAAACCTAGACCTATGAAACCTAATTAAAAGCTTAATCTCAATTCCTTAAGCTTCTAAATTAAGTACTTAAAAACTCAAATACCTTATACATTTAAGAAAAGTTCTTATCATGCTTTAAAATCCAAAATGATGGGATTTATTGACCTTGTAAGTTTTAAATAAGATTATGAATGTTCAAAAAGGCTTTATACACATAGAGCCTAATAAATTTTAAAAAAATCAAAGAATATACTAGAAGATATAAACATTTAAGATTAATAGATAGACAAAAGTTTACAAGGCTGGTACTTGAGTAAGCTTTATAGTGTACTCTATGACAATGAAAGAGATAGATGCTACATAGATTAGCAAGCCATATCTTATTAAGTTTTGCTCCTTACTTGTCTCTCTGTCTAACTTTATCTATATCTTCTTTTTACTTAGATCTCTCATTATTTTGTCTTGCTCTCTATTTTTAGTGGCTCTCTCTCACCTCTTAATGTTCCATCTCACGTTATTTTTCTTCCTTCCTGATTCTTCTCCTCATAAAGGTACTGATTCATCATAATTATAAGAGAATGGGCTTGAATCAATTAAACAACAATGTTTAGGATCACAAAAGTCAAAATGAGAGTGATTAGGCTCATCAAGAAGTTTAGGTTTTCATTTAATTAGGAAAACATTTAGGTTTAATTAAAGTTATTAAAGGTTAAAATGAAATTAGAGTGAATTATATGAAACTAAGTTTAATTAAGATTAAATTAGGATTAACTAAGTTAGTTATAGTTTAGTTTTAATTTAAGTGAATGACATTACAGGTCCCACTTAAAAATAAAAAAAGTGCCATGTCAGTGTTAATATGGCCCTTAAACTAACTAACCCTTAACCACATTAAGAGTTTTGCATTTTAGGATTAAATTTTAACAATTTTTAAAATGTTATGATTCTTTTTTAACATTATAAAATATTAGCATATAACATATATTTTGGTATCAACGTTATTGTTAAAAATACACATTTTTCTTAAAATGTAAAAGATGAGAGGGTGATTAAAAATGAGTTCTCTCTTATCTAAGTACATAGTCATCATTTTATTTTAATGGCCTTTTTGGTCATCGTAGTTCATATTAACTATATTACTATTGTATATCGTAAATCTTTTGTTAGTATATTAATAATTTAATCAATATTGAACACGATGGCCATAATGCTTACCAAAATAATGGCTCCCATATATTTTCCTTTATAAATGGATTAGTAAGTTACTTAATATTAGTTAGTTAAAATCTACTTTTATTTCTAATATCTGAATGATTTTAAAGAAAATACTTTTTTATCCTTAATTTCTCTATCTCATTCTTTTTTTGCATCATCTTTATGTATATAATTTAACTTCAAAGCTTTCAAAGCCATTACTAGTACTATAGGAAAATGATGCAACCTAAATTATGAAATGAGGAACCTACCACTCATTTGCAATGCTACAATTTATTTAGAACTTACTTTCACTTTAAAAATATGCAGCTTAACTTTAAATGAGATGCAATTGTTATAAGAGGGTAAGATACTTATCTGGGAGATTGAGATAACTACTCCAATAAGATAATTTACTCCCACTCTAAAAATAGATAACCTAACTCTAAAGGTGATGCAACTATTTTATAAAAAATAAGGCAATTAAGTTTTCTAAGTAAGGCAATAACTTATATAGAGTGATCCAACCAATTTGAAATTCATCCGTACTTAAGAACATACAATTCAATTCTAAATGTGGTGCAAGTTCTCTATTATAGTGATATAACTAAGCCTTTGAAAGTGAGACAATTACTTGTTTCGTACAATGCAACTCATCTGTAACTCACCTGCACTCTAAGAACACACAATTTGAATCTAAATATAATACAATCACCCTAAAAGAATATGACAATTGTTCTTATAAAGTAATGCAGCTTATATAGAACTCACTTTCACTCTAAGAACATATAACTAAGCTCCAAAAATATATTAACTATAAAAAGTGAAGTGACTAATCATATGGAACAACACAATCCATCTAGAACTTATTTAAACTCTAAAAACACTTGAACCAACTCCAAAAGTGATGAAACTACTTTAGGAGAGTGAAATAACTACTTCTTTAAAGTGATTTAACTCATCTCAAACTTACTCCCATTATAAGAACACTTGCATCAATTCCAAAATTGATGTAACTACTTTAAGAGAATGAAAAAACTATTCTATATAATGATAAAACTTATGTAAAGTCTCACCCATTATAAGAATAAAGAACTTAACTTTAAAGATGACGCACTTGTTCAAAGAAATTAAAAAATTGCTTTTGAGGAGGTGATACAACTTATCTGTAATTCAATTTTACTTTAAGAATACTTGCATTGACTTAAATGTTAATGCAACTACTGTAATAAAATGATGCACTAATTAATATAAAACGAAACAACTCATTTAGAATTCATTCCCACTTCAAGAATGCATAATTCAATCATAAAAGTGATGTAACTCCTCTAAGAAATGGGATAACTAAGCCTCTAAAATGAGAAACTATTGTAATAGAGAGATATAACTTATTTAAAATATAAAGTACTATTCAACCATATTCCAACCTTCCACTTTTGCTAAATAGTTTCTTCCATAAGCATTAGTCAATAAAAAGAGAATATAAAGTTATTAATATCTTTTCATAACATTTTTTAATTTAAAAAGTTCTTAATCTACAAATGGATGATTCCTTAACTATTTTCATAAAATATATTATAGACATAACAAATGATTAAGTAAGAGACTTGATTAGAATATATTTTTTCAAAAGAATGAATTGAAAATAAAGCATTACATTGGTTACAAAACTAGATAAACAAGTTCAACATAGGCTTGAAAAGCATAGACAAGGAAAATGACTAACTAATAGAGGCACCTCATATTGACTAATATAAAGTTTTTAAATTAGATATGCATAACAATATCAAAGGATGTTAGTCAAAAGTGATTCCTCTAAAATTATAACTAATCAATTCTCTATTTATAGGTAGCATGACTTAACTTAGGCTAAATGTCTTGAGCAAGGATCATTTGTTTGATCCATTATAAAGAGTTATGAGTGAACTCATAGATTGGTTGGTTCTAAAATAATCTGAAATTGCTCTCCCTCTATAAGACATATGTTTCACAATTGATCGAATCTTAAAGACAATTAGATCACCTTGGTATGTACATCTTACATTTTCATCCTAGGAGACCAAATGAGCTAATCAATTTCATGGTCAGTGAGGTTAAATAGTTCTAGGGCTTGAATCTAAAAATTAGCAAAGTAGTGATATATTGCAAGGAGGTAGCTTTGATTCAATGGAGCATAGTTATAGAGTTTGCAAACGGTGACAGTAGAGGGATGGCCTTCACTCTATTGATCACCTTTAAGCTTTATTTATTATCAGTCATAGAGTGAAGGCGGCTTTAGAGCATTATATTAGGGAACTAAACTAATTTCTATATGTGACTTTATTAAATGGAGTTCTTAATAACTTAAAGCATGAATTTTTTAGTAAATCATTTACATATATTATAAGTCCATATTATTATATCCTAACCATTAAGCCAGGCATGTAATTAGGGACATAGTTTATACTAGTTGAGAAGCCACTTAATCTATAGTGCCACTCCCCTTTAATAATTATTAAGCAAACTTTAGCTTTTCAAGGAATTACGATTATTATGTTATCGAGCCCTAGTATGGTGTTTAAGGTCTTAATTTATTCCAATTATGAAAAATATCATATTTTTAATCATTACTAACAATGAATTTGATCATTTACGACATTAAGCTCCTTAGCTAGTATCTAATTTAAAGTCCAAACGTGGGATTGTCTGCATTTGATATTGTAGAAGCTATGATCCTTGATAATTTTGGTGTCTATCCGCCTCAACTTAATCGCTTTAGGATTATGCTTCTTTATTCTTTTGGACAAAAACATTTTTCTTATCGTTCTAATTGAATTGATGCAGACAAACTTCTGAACATTTAATTTTGATTCCTTGATTATTTTCAAATAAACCAGTCCATAAATAATTATTTATTAATGTCTATATATCCTTCATTAACTTCTGTGGTAAAAATAAGTGACAACACCAATAAATGTGGATACTAAGGATAACTGAGATAAGTTAGAGTCTCCCTATATATGAAATATATTTGTTAGACTAATTGCCAATCCTTCTTTGAATGGAGTTAAAAAGAGATTGAAATATTTGTTAAAATATATACGAGTAGTGTTACTCGTATATATTTTAATTAATTAATTAATTGATAATATTTTAATTAATTATATTATAATTTATTATTTTAATTAATTAATTATAATATTTTAATTAATTAATGAAATATATTTTAATTAATTATATTGTAGTTAATTAATTACCAATAATATTTTAATTAATTAATTAATAATTATATTTTAATTAGTTAAAATATATACGAGTAGTATTACTCGTATATATTTTAATTAATTAATTAATTGATAATATTTTAATCAATTATATTATAATTTATTATTTTAGTTAATTAATTACATTATTTTAATTAATTAATGAATTATATTTTAATTAATTATATTGTAGTTAATTAATTACTAATAATATTTTTATTAATTATATTGTAATTAATTAATTAATTAATTATTATATTTTAATTAGTCATATTTTAATTAGTTGTAACAAGCGCACCCTTACATAACAATGATACTCATTCCTTAGATTAAGAGAGGAATGGGGTATTACCCAAAAATAAGTAATCAAAATAATGACTCTATAATCATATTTCTTTACCAAACTTAATCTTTCATTCCATACTCATTCTTTTTTTTCATACCCACCAAACAAGCACACCGTTATTGTTAATATTGGGAAGATTTTCTTTTTAAGTCATTTTCGTAACTTCCTTCACTTAGGCCTTCTGAGTGTAAGAATTTGTAACAATGCATGAAGGACAGGTTGTTTTGTCGGGCTCTTAATTTCACAATGTCATAGTTGGTTCCTTCCAGGGTAGGTGTTACTTGCTCCAACAAATTTCCGGGAGGAGGGTTAATGCTAGCATCGTGAAGTTTATCAGCTTAACCTATCTGGAATTTCCTTCAAGTAGCTCTCCACTACTTATTCTCAATTTCGATAGAGGGTTTCCATTGATAGCTAACTTGGATCTCCTCTTTACAAGTTGATCATTCCTTGTTGGTTTCATTATTTTGAGTGTCCTAGGAAGTTGAGAGTTGATGTCTATCTCAATATAAATTCTGGAATATAAACAACTAATATTTTAAAGGTAAATTATAGATTTTAACTCATAGTAGATCATGCTTCAGTTTCATACCTATTAGATATAAACTAGCTTTCTATTTAACTAGGAAAAGAAGTTTTCCTTGAATATGTTATGAACCAGACTTAACGATTCTCTTCAAGTTGTGTTCTTTAGCTATTAGGAAGAGGAAGACATCATCTTCATTAAAAATAACATCCTCAAGTCCAAGTTTCAACCAATTACTTTGTAGTCCATCTCTGAACAACAAGAAAAGTTCATCTTTTATCACTAATGAAAACAACGAGAGGTTGGGGATGTAGCAAGTAGTGGGTTTAAACTAGCATGAACTAGACTGAGGGTTGGATGAGAAGAAAAATAAAGTATTTTTAGGCAAAAAAAGTTCTCAAAGGAAAGCTAAATTTAGAACATGATGGAGAGAGCAATATGAGAAAAGAGAAGAAGCACAATAGTGAGCTTTGGGAAGAAAGGGCAAGAAAGGGAACGCCCGATTCCTTTCCTTAACAGAAAAAGAATCAAAAAAACGAAGGAAGCAAGAAATTGTCTTCCAAATAAAATAAACGTATGATTCATTTAATATTTCTCTTCAGTAGTTTTTTTTGGAATGAACACATTGCCTTTTTTTTTCTTGTCTAATTTCCAGTATCTCACATTAATTTTGATCATTAACTAAAATCTTATATCGTCATCTATGCACTTTTTTATCCAATGATTTCTTTTATTATGAAGATTGTTTACATTTAGTTATTATTTACCCTTTTTCTTATGTAAAGACAGGTGAGTATGTACTTGACAACACAAACTTGTGATAATGAATGAATTTTAACAAAGGACTTGTCATTTAAAAGTTTCTTTTATTAATGGATATTGACATGCATGTAACTGTCTTCCAGTTGTCAGTATGTTTTTCCAATTTACAAGAGGAATATTCAATAGCCTTTTATAAGGTCACTAAAAGAGCATCTACTTCCTAACTGATGGCCTAATTTTGAGATCAAACTTTCCTGTTGCTTCAGCAATAGTAAAATTTAAAGTAACTCTGATAACATTATTTTCTTGTTGCTTTTTCAGTTTATTGAAGAAATTGTGACGTGTTATGGCACCATCCATGTCGGTCATTGTTGTTGGCTCATCTGGTTAAAGTTTTGAATCTGATTAGTGAAAATATAAAGCAATAGAAACAAAATGCCTTAATTGTCCTACTAAACAAAAATTGGAAAATTCTTAGATTAATTGAAAAAAGGGCGAAAGAGGAAGCCTTTTCTATTGTGAAAAAATTAAGTTGTGGTTAATCTTTTAGCAGGGAGTATATTTTATTATTGATTCTCATATAAAAAATATGTACATAATTTAATTTTTCTTGTCTAATAATGTTAAAAATAAATAAAATAGGAAGACAATTAAATTGTAATATCATTTATCAAAAGAAGCGATTCCTGTCCATATTAATACTTTTGATTAATCACAATAAAATTAATTTTTCTATCTTCTATCATTTTTTTACATACTAGTTTGGTAATTGGTCTCTAATGAAAAATGTCTCCATCATGTTATCACTAAAGCTTTCATTTAGTGATTTAATTATATTAAAGGGATTTTGCTATATAGATATAATCACATGTTTTATAGTATTAATTTTCATATGCATTAATTTTTTTAAAATCATGTTAATTGTTTATTTTGTACATGTTGATAGTGTTAATTATAATGTTATTAATATATTTAAATAAAGACAATACCAAAATATAGTTTGAGTGTTACTCGAATTTATTATAAAATAATGTCAAGATCTCATAATTAAATAATATTAGAGAAAAATATGGGGAAAGAAAATTTTGTTCTCTTCGCAGAATAAAATATACAAATAAAAATAAAATAAGGAATAAGTTTGTCAATTGAATATGTGTGATCATACATAAGAAAAATATATATTTTTTGTTTGAGCTCTAAAGATAGCTACCTAGTGTATTTATTATTTGGTTGGATTATTTCTATTATGTGATTGTTATTTCTTTATAGTCATGTCGAGCAATCAACTGCTATTCCAACTATATGTTCAACAACGTTTTAAGTAAATTCTAATTACGTTCTTTGATTTGGTGAAAGGGAGAACATTGTTTTTATGCTTTTCATTAAAACATAAGCCGCTTATCAATCCGAAAGCGTGAGTAGGTGAGTTCAAATCTTATTTTCGCAAAGTAATCATTAAATTCTCCACAATCTGACATTGGGTATGTATAATCGGTGGAGTTGTTGGCCAACAGCCCTAAAAGTCTAAAATAAAAAGAAATGCTAGAATAAAGACGGAAGCTAAATTGCACTATTTAATTGTTGTTGTATGTTTCCTTTTCTTTAGAGCTATGGAGTTTCGTCTACGGCTACTTTTCTCTTGAAGTTGACATGAGCTGGCATTTGTATATAATATATCTAATTCTGATGGTGTGAATTGGTCTGGCTCCAGTCATTTTGCTGAGATCTCTATTCAGTGTTGGTCTTTCGAAGAGTACTGAAACAGCAAGAAACCCTTGTTTCATGCACCAGTATTTCCACTTTAACGACTTTTAGATAACATCTCACTTTCTTAGATCTATTGCAATTCCACATATAGTTTGTAACTTTATTGGATTTTAGAAGAAAAGTGGGATAGGCCTAAAACTATAGATACAGGTCAAAGAAACCATGAAAGACTGTGATTAAGCAACTAAAAGTTTGGGAACACTACAAGAAAAATGTAGATTAGCGACGGAAACATTTCCGTTGGCAATTAGCGACGGAAATATGCTTTCCATCGCTAAAATTGAGTGATTTAGCGACGATACTAATATTCGTCGCTAAATTTGGAGGGAATATGTCCCGGCAAAATTTGCAACGGACATTAGCGACGGAACAGGAAAATATACCGTTGGAAATTAGCGACGGAAAACATATTTCCGTCGCTAAAATTGAGTAATTTAGCGACGGTACTAATACTCGTCGCTAAATTTGGAGGGAGTTCGACGCGGCAAAATTA
>JAOSBK010000005.1:37773757-37789463 GCA_027568895.1 Erythroxylum shatona | reverse complement strand
TTATTTTAATTATCACTTTTGCATCATATTTAGAATTCAGTAATTATTATTTTATTGACGTTTTAATAAACACATTTGTTACAAACATAATACTAATAAGTTAGCAAATATAGATGAAAGTTTTATAATAAATATTTTGTATATTCTTCATTTCTCTTTTTACCTTATTGTTCATTTTTACATGAATAAGGAAGCAATTTCTATTTTTTGGACATGAATAAAATATTGTACCATCTAACTCGAGCTTGCAAGCTATAACTTTTTATTAAATTACTTGTCAAGTAAAAGGAGTCTTAATTATATGTAAGGACTTTACTAAAATTAATTATTGCATGTGGTTATAAAGCCTTTATATTTACAAGCATGATATAGATAAATAGTTACTATATGATTCAAAAGTTAAGATCCTATAACATAGATTAACAATTTAAAATATTTATCCTTCTCGTTGTATCAATCTTTTTCTAATATAATCCATTTAAAAATGTATATATTTTTTGTTAAATTGTTGAAAGTGTTTTTAGAAATAATTTATGGGTTTCAATTTTATGGCTTTTATGGAAATATGGAAATATCAGAGGAAGATAGATATTAATCGTTCTTCATAATTAAAATTCTGTTATATATTGTTTCAACACATCACATAATAAAATCAAAAGGGAATGTTTTTCTTATAAAGAAATATTATTCTTTGAACTTTTCTAAGTTATGTTTTAAGGTATATGGTGTTTTACCGGTGAAGAAAAAAATATAAATGAAAAAAGAATAAAGGAGGTAAATTGTACTTTTTTATTAAAATATGAAAAAGTAAAAAAAGAAGAAGATAATTATTGGGATCTACACCTTTATTGAAATATTAAAATTCTTTTTCTAACTCATAATTTTCGTAACGATAACTTATAATATCATTAATATTTTTAATTTTAGTGACATTAATTAATTAATTTATCAAAGATTCAAAGAAAAAATTAAAGATAGGGTTCGATAAAAATAAAAGTGATGAAATGATCAAATAAGCAAATTAAATACAATTCAAAAGACTCATAAAGCAAATTAAATCAAACAGACCAAAAGCAAAGAAAGATTCTATATGCAACAGTTAGCATAATATTTGTTATGACATTGAAGTCATCATTTCAATGAATTACAATCTTAATCATTATGTATCACATTTATTTAGTGTATATTTTATATATTTAATCATAATGAAAAGAAAAATTAGAAAAAGTTTTTAAAAAAGCCTTTTTGATTGTCAAAACGCTTTTAAAGATATTTCTACAATAGTGTTGAATCAAATTTTGTGTGTCTTATCTTTTAAAAGACTTAGGAATTGACAAATTTAATTTAATTTTTGTAGGGTTTTGACTAGTCGAATAAAGTGTTCAAAAGTTGTAGAACGAGTGGTCAACCAACTAAAAGGGGATTATGACCAAATAGACAATAGATTACCAAAAAAGTTACTGAAAGGGGCTTTCTGTCTTGTTATGACCAAATTGACAATAGATTGCTACTCGATGCCTTACTAATGTTTGAACTCTATAATTTAGGTGAGTTGGTAAGGGACTTTTTTAGTTTAAGTGAGGTTGTAAGTTCGAACCGCTCTTATGTATGCAGCCGTTTAAAACTTGAGGTCAGAATTTTGCCTCTCGCAAGGAACCTACCTGGCTCGAGCGAGAATTAGTCTAGGTGTAGATGGTTTAAAGGTGTCTTCTCATAATTGAGATCCTCCTAGAAGACCTCATGAGCAACAAAAAAAAAGTTTGATTTGTTAAAAAACAAGTGATCGGTAGTCATTTTAAAAGTTAATTTATGAATTTAACTACTAATTTAATTGGCTTGGGGTACAAATATATTATGATTGAGTTATGAGAAGAATTTTTGATACGTTAGAGGGTTGCTAAGAGATTTAGTATAAGAATTGAATACGTTTACTTTGGATTTACATTGTGACTTTTGAGGGTCACTCTTGAGTAACAAGAAATTTGTCTTCAACTATTCTTTAATAAATTTATTATTATTACTAACAAGAATATAACTACATCGGTAATAATAATTAAACAAGATTTTGTTTCTACGACCTTTTGATTTTGAATATGGTTTCTTGCCTTTGGTTTTCATTTTTAAATTTAGCAATGAAAAAAATATTTGTTTGAGTTATGATTTTTATTTTTGGTTTTTTTCTTTGAATTTATGAAAACTTTAGAAGTTAGGTTTTGTTTTCTATTTTTAGTTTTGTCATAATTTGATTACCATCAACTTAATGTGCATTATTTAATAGATATCATTTATAATTATAATTATAATTAATATATTTTTATTTTTATTTTTTGAAAAATACAAATACTTTCAAAATATAAATATATTTCAAATTAATAACATAAATCTCAAACAAAATTAGTATTAGTAATTAAAATATATAAATTGATAAATAAAATACAATAAATTTCTTATTTATTGATAGATATATACAAGAGATTAAAATAAATAAGTTTATTTAATTAATTCACAAAATTAACTTATCTCTATTTTTGTTTAATATTTAATCATTATTAATAAAATATAATTATATTGAGATTAATAATCAATTTTGTTTTTTAAAAATAATAAAAACAAAAAATATTGTATATAATAAAAAGTAAAATCAAATAATCCTTTTGATAAAAGTTAGAATCAAAATTATGAAATAAAAACCAAAATCCAAAAATAAAAAAGGTAAAGACAAACAATTAATTAATTATTCTACTTTTAGATTACAGGAAGTCAATCCCAACTCTAAAACCTTTAAAACAAATCGCTGAGAAGAATATTTCTTCTTATTGTTATTAATTATAATTTTATAGTTAAGTAATTATGTAAATTTTTTAAAGGATATTTTTATTTAATATATCTTTTTTTATTTTCGATTCTCTTGGAATAGATAAAAATAAGAGAGTATGTGTTTACTTGTTTTCCAAAGTTAAGAAATAAACAAGCCTCAAATTATATGTTTTATTTAATCAAATAGAGAAATAAACTTATTATTAAAAATAATTCCAATCATCAAACACCTCATTAATTAAATTACAAAGATAACTTGTTTTAGAAATAAAACTACATCGTCTTCGTATGGAAATAAAATTGAAACAGCTTAAGTGGTGGAGAAGATACGGTCCACTAACATTGTAGGCGGTGAAAAATATACTGAAAAGGATCTTTTTTTTTTGAGAAAACGAAATAAAAATTTAAAAATAAGGAAAGAAAATGACAACTTATTGAGCGTACAACTCAAGACACAAATAAAAGCTAAACAAGAAAGTGTTAATGTTTGAAGAAGTCTGAAATCCCAAAGCCTCTATAATTTCTCTGCTAAAACACCTCACACCTATACGTAACATAACATAACACCTCATCAGTAAATATGGTTTTCTTAATCAAGAAAATTGTTTCTATATATAAAATGGCCGACATAAGATTTCGTACCTAAGAAACGATAGGAAACAGACAGCGCAGCATGTACCAAGATAACTTGTCGACTCGGTCGTTGACTCAGTCGGCGGCTATAACTCGCTGGACTCGGCAAGAGGACAAGAAGTTCGAGGACGCGCTCGTTAGTTTTCCGGAGGACGTCGCGAATCGGTGGCAGATAATTGCCCAACAAGTCGGCAAGTCTATTGGCGAAGTCGTCGAACACTACAGCGCGTTGGTTCATGATGTGGAAGAAATTGATTCGGGTAGGGTTGAGTTGCCGGCTTATGCTGACGACTTGTCACCCGATTCGGATTGGGATTTAGGAAGCGGTCGAATTTCTTTTAGCAGTAGCGCTGAAATTGGGAACCTAGGAAAAAATCCTGATAGAAAGAAAGGGAATCCGTGGTCAGAGGAAGAGCACAGGTGAGTGTTTTATATGTTAATATGGAAATTTCAGTTGAAATTTTTGCAATTTTTTTTAAATAATCACCAAATTTTAAAATTTTCGATCGAAATATCTTAATTTCAATATTTGATATAGTGAAAGTTTTAGGATTTAGTTGGTGTTGATTTTGATTTCATATTGGTATATTTAATTCAGCGAATTTCCTTCGAATTCCTTAGTAGGGAAGAAATTGTTTCCCCCCTATCTAAGTATGTTTGCATAACTATGGCTTATTTTGCTTATACAATGTTTGTACAATGAAAAGTTTGAGTTAATTTGTTGGTTAAAGTTTTCTTTTCGGAAATTAATTTGTTGGTTTAAGTTGTCTCCCTGCTGTGTGAGATTTATGACTTGGTAATTGATGATTGTTGATTGTTACAGGTTATTTTTGATAGGGCTGCAGAAATATGGAAAGGGTGACTGGAGAAGCATATCAAGAAATGTGGTGATGACAAGAACACCAACTCAGGTAGCTAGCCATGCCCAAAAATACTTCCTTCGCCATAGTGCTGTGAAGAAAGAGAGAAAAAGGTCAAGTATCCATGACATCACCTCTGTAGATGCTAGTTCAATTGCCGTTCCTGTTGATGACAATTGGGCTCCTTGCCCTGCTGCTCCACTTCAACAATCCTCGATCTTGCAGCAAATGCACCATGCATGTTGTATGCCTATTGGAAGCCACATGCCTAATCAAGGCCCTCCTTAACATATCAAGCTCCGAGTTTCCCATTTTATCTAGTGGATAATCTGTACATTAAGTTACTTGGTGGATTAAAGTTTGCATAAATTAAAGTACATTTTGTATAGTTTACCTTTGTTCATTTAAGGAGTAGGCTATTAGGCATACTGTGCATTGATTGCAACAGAATAGATAGGTCATGAAGTTCTTGATTGAGAATCGAGATAGTGGTGGGTATATCCAATTAATGTTTGCAGTTTAGGAACCAATTTGTTTTTATGGCAATACAAATTCTATTTGCGCTGTTTTATTGCAGTCATGTGAATTCATTAATTCTCCGGTTTTTTGATATCCACCTTCATGTCTGTTTTGCTTGTTATCGTTTTCTCTATTTTTGTTTCTTCCTGTTTATTTTGCTTCTCGTTGCTATTCAATGGTAATTTTTTAGTTTATTATTTATTTCATATTTTATTTTTAATTAATTATTATTTTATTTTAATATTATTGTTTGTTTATTTTTATTATTTTTTTCTTTTATTTTTATTTTCCTTTTTTTCTTGTGATCATTTGAAAATAGTCTTTCTATTAGTTACGAGTAAGGTTGTGCATTATCAAATTTTTCTAAACTTTGCGTGTCAGTAAAATTTTTACCAAGTTATGGAAGTTTGTTATTCAATCTTGCCTGGGAAGTTGGATTATTGTTCAACAATCTATATTTCCGTAGTCCCGGAGGCTAAACTGTGTGGCAGGATGGCTGGATACTAGTATTTGGGCAAAACGTCTTGCTTATGCATTGGTTCCACCATGCTTCATTCACTAGGATGAATAAAGTAGTGTTGAAGTTGAAGATTAAATCTTTATCCATGAAAGGAGGTGATTTGTTTGTCTAGAGGAAGATCCAACTCCTCGTCGAACCAATCTTTATGCTTTTAGGTTGGTTACTCACTTACCAGAGGTAAGCATTTGTTTGGTTATGTTTTGAGCTTCTTCTGTCCGTGAAGCCATGATTGGTTGTCGTTGGTCAACAATTACATTTACCTCAACCAACTTGCAATCTGGGTTTAAGTAGCTAAATTTCCAAAGTCAGGATGGAGGGGGGTAATTTTGAACCAGAAAGATTTCGTAAGTTTGCACAACTTTTTCGGTTCATCTTCTTTTATCTACTGTTGTTGAATTCTCTGTTTCATGGCAAGCTTCCTATTGATCTATGTTCTACGCTATAGATTGTAATGATGATTATAATTTTTGTGAATTTTGAGCTTCTGTTAAAAAATGCTTGGAAACTGCTCTGCTTGAATTGTACAACGATGGGTATTAGGTAAAAAGTGTTGAAATGTGATGGATGCATTACATCAGCTGAATAAAACTCCGATAAATGTTGGATCATGGAGTTGATTACTAGGGGAATCGGAGCGGTTTAGCAGCAGCAGCAGCAGCAAATTTGCTTAAATGTAATCATGTGGAAGAAAAGTTTTAAAATTGTTTCTGAAAAATGTGAACACATCAGATAGGATTTTGAATATTAGCTCAGCATATAGTTCTCTCGAATTTTTCGCCACCAGGGAGACTATCTCCAGCATTTTGCTTGGTCTCAATGCTGTTCTTCAAACGCATGGCTGTATAGATCTAGCTCCAATACTTGTCTATCCGGTTCGCTATTCGTATTCTACTTTAAATGGTTTGACCATCAATGATTTTCTATCACTGTTCTGGGTATTTAATTTCCAATACATACTGTCAACATACTGAGAGGGGCTTATGATGTACTTACGTATCTTCTCAATTTAGCAAATAAATGTGTTTGATACGGTTTAACCACTGCTCAAATTGGTAATACAATTTGAGCTTTACCAATGCCATTATGATATTAGGACTAGAAGACGTATCTTACGGTATCAGAATTGGAACAACTAGGCTATAGTAGATGATTAGGAGTGAAATATCAAGTCAGCTTGCTTACTTAACAATTCCTGTAAGACTTGAATTGCAGAATTTTCCTTCAGCTTTCTTAATCCTTCAATTTCAATGTTTGTCTAATTTAAATCTTTAAATCTATCAAGTCGAATTATATCTTTTTATTATAAGGACTTGGCTTTTTTAAAAGTCTTACAATTATAAATTTTAAGTATGACTAACTTAAGTTTTTAGTAAATGAGCTTGTTATAATTTCAAATATTCTAACTACAATTATAATTTTGAATATAAGATTTAAGAATCCCATTATCACTATCAACTTTAGGATCAAAATTTAATTTCAATAGTATCAATAATCTTTAAACATGTATCATGATATATTAATTTAAAGTAACCATTATCCTTGATTATTATTATTGTATCAACTATTAACTATATTTATTGATACCATATTTATGAAGTATACATGTGCAAACATGTAGTTACATTTAATAGGGTAATTGGTTATTTGGGTTGGTGTTTTATCGTATTTGAATTAAATTAAATTATACAGAAATTCAAATTAATTAAAACAAATCAATTTGGTTTTGGTGGATTTATTTGAGTTCATATTTTTAACTTCTAATAATTTAAAAATACCTTATACAAATATGTTAAAAAGATAGATAAATATTCTTATATAAAAAGTTAAGAAAAATTTTGTGAAAGCATATCTTGATCAAATGGATAATTTAATTAAAAAATATATATTCTAATGTGAGTCAAGAAAAACTATAGATTTTGTAAATTAATAAAGATGGAACTTTACACAATCATGTTCAGAGACAAATACACAACTCTTTAAAAGATAAATATGAGAATAAAAAACTAAACGATGAAACAAACACTAAGGTTTAACGTGAAAAACCATCCAATAAAGAGAGAAAAATAATGAGACAAACAAACAAATAAATCCACTAAACTAAATAATGATTTATAAGAAAAGTTGATATCTCACCCCCAAAACAACAAGTTCTCACAATATTTTAGGATTGAAACCAAAGTTGATACTACAATCAACAATCACTCAAACCAATCCCCAAAATAATCAAACAAAGATGAGAATGCAATACTCTTCGCCCTCTCTCTATTTTTCCTCACTTTTGAATGTTGTGGTCGCACTCACTCCAAAAACCTTCATTAGTCTCTCTTTTATATCATGAAATAAAATTTTTTGCCACTTACACAACTATGTATCTTTCTAGCACTGCCTTATTCGTAAACATATATGGTTACAAAGAGTTACATGATCTCTACACACGATCGTATATCTTCATACATTTACAGAGACTTACACGGTTGATCTACTTGGTCGTGTAAGTCAAGACACAAACTATAAAGTAGTCTACAATCACCAAAAGTCTTAAAATAAGGTTGGATACTTAAAAATCTCCCCCTCCAACCTAAATATAGGAAGACATGTTATTCTACATCATCTACTTGAGATACATCCTGACAAGCTTACAAAAAAGTTCATGATTATTTTTTGGGAACCACTTAAGTTAGCATATCAGCAACATCCAAATTCGTGTAAACCTTTTTAACATTAGTTGTTGCTTTTCTATCACGAACCTCAACCAATGATATCTGATGTCTATATGCTTTGTACGAAAATGATATATAGTATTTTTGCTCACTTCAGTAGAACTTTGACTATCACAAAATACTACATAATCTTTTTACTTCACATCTAACTCTTGAAGGAACCCTTTCAACCAGAGTATCTCCTTACAAGCTTCCACTGCAGCTAAGTATTCTGCTTTAGTCTTAGATAAAGCCACTTACTTTTATAGCTTGGATTGCCATAAGATGGCTCCCCCCTGCAAACTTAAATGGAAAACCTAAAGTGGATGTTCTTCCATTAAAATCTCCATTTATATCTACATCTGTAAAGCCCTATAAAGTTGGCTTACCATTACCAAATCACAAACTCCACTTCGATGTGCCTCTCAAGTATCGTAAAATCCATTTTCTTGCTTCCTAGTGAACTTTTACTAGATTTGACACGAATCTACTTACCATCCCAATAACTTGAGCAATATCTAGCCTTTTTTTACACTATTGTATACATCAAAGACCCTACTATAAATAAAAATGGAATAGAGGACATACCATATTTCTCCTTTGCTATTGAGGGATACGTAGGCTTACATATCTTAAAGAGTAATGCTAGAGGCATGCTAACTGGCTTGAACTTGTTTAATATATATCTCTTGAGACAACCACAATCTCTTTTTCTTCATATCTCGAGTTATCTCCATACCTAAAATATGATTTGTAGGTCTCAATTCTTTCATATTACAAGATTTAGATAAGTCATCCTTCAAATTTTGGATTCTACCAATGGCTTGACCCACAATCAATATATCATAAATATCAAGAAGAAGAATGATGAAGCTCTCACTTGAGAACTTCTTAAAATATAAGCAAGCATCGACATTTGTTCACTTGAAACCATGATCTGTCATAAAGCAATCAAACTTCTGATTCCATCGCCTTGGAGCTTGTTTTAAGCCAAAAAGAGTTTTCTTTAACATACAGACTGGATTTTCCTTGGCTTTAGCTTTGAAACCTTTTAGCTATTCCATGTATATCTCCTCTTCAAAATCTCGATGCAAAAAGATTGCGTTAACATCCAATTGTTAGAGTTCAAGATCCAAACATGTAGTTAGATATAAAACTATTCAGATTGAGGTCATCTTGGCTATTGGTGAAAAGATTTCATCAAAGTCAATACCCTTTTTTTGACTGAATTCTTTCACTACCAGCCTTGCCTTGTGCTTTACTAGCTTGTTATCATCTCTCTTTATCTTAAGCACTCACTTGTTCTTTAATATCTTTTTGAAGCTTTACAAGCTTGTATGTATTGTTCTTCTTCAAAAAGTCCATCTCTTCCTTCATAGATACAAGCAAGAGATCTTTGTCTTCACAAGATGCAACCTCTTGTACATCACGCTCTCCCTCAGCAGTAAGTAACAGATATTCAAAACTTGGATATCTTATCGAAAGTCTTTTCTCCCTTCTCGACCTTTAAAGTTATTTTGATCAGTTGTTGGATCCAATTGCTCCCGTTGCTCATTATCCTTAATGGATTCATCTCTAGTATTTTCTAAATGTGGCTTATATAGCTCATCAATATCAGATTGCATCTTCACCACCATTGTATTCTTGGTCACACACTTCATCTTCTTTACCTATATATTGCTTAATAGTCGAAGGAATTGACGAAGAACTTATAGTTTCATTTGATGAGTTGCAATGTGATGATATATCTCCACTCAGAAGATCAGCATCTCTCTCATGCTCTTGGAACACCACATCTTAGCTCTTGACTACCTTTTGCTTCTCTAATTTGCTTTCTAAGTCATAAAGTCTGAAGCCAAACTGATCACCTCCATATACAACAAAGATGCAAGGTATCAACTTTGAGTCAAGCTTCTTTCTCTGATCCTTGATTATGTATCAAAATACCTTGCATCTAAAAACTATCAAATGATAATATGTGGGATCCTTGCCAGTCCATGCTCTCTCAGGAATCTTAAAAACCAACATAGCTGGAAGAGTTTCATTTATTAGGTAGACCACTATTCAAACTGCTTCTCCATAAAATGTCTTTGGCAATATAGACATTCTAAGCATGCAACAAACCTTTTCCATAATGGTTCTATTCATCCTTTTAGCAACCCTATTATATTGTGAAGTCCTTGGTTTAGTTTTCTCATGTTTGATGCCATGCAATGTATAGTATTTTTCAAACATCTTAGAAGTATACTTCCCTCTATTGTCTATTTGCAAGCACTTCAGTTTCCTCTTAGTTTCTCTTTTTACCATAACATGAAACTTCTTAAAAGTTTCATACCCTTGACTTTTAGAGTTCAATATATATATCCAATTCTTTATCAAAGCATCATCAATAAATGTGACAAAATTTCTATTACCCCCTAATGACTCCTCATCAATAGGACCACAAACATCTGAATGCACTAACTCCAATAACTTTGACTTTCTTATAGATCTTCTATTGAAAGAGGCTCTGTGTTGCTTTCCAACCAAGCAATGATTGCAAAGATTAGGCGTGTATTTCTTAACTAGGATAAGGGATTTTTCAGCTAGCAACTTAATCTCTTCTCATTCCTATGTCTCAATCATTGATGTCACAGATTTGGTAAAGTTTTGTCTTTAGCTATGTATACTTTTCCCCCACCATACACCTTTAAATGTTTCTTGTACAATGAGCAATATAACTCTCCTCGAGAAATCGTCATTGTGCCTTTGGACAATTTTCACTTCCTATCCCTAAAATTGTGCTAAAAACATTCTTGATATAACACATTCTCCAATAACATATTGAACTTTAGATCAAGGATGCGTCGTACCTCTATCAAGGTCAGTAAGCAGTTGATGTTCTTTTGAACTTGAATATCACCTATACCAACTATCTTGGTAGAAATTTGGTTTCCCATCTTTACACTTCCAAAAACACTACTCTTGTAGCTTGAGAAGTACTCTTTGTTTGAAATACAATGATAAGATTCTCCTATGTTGATCAGTTATTCAGAACCATTGTTATTATAAAGCATTCACTAATTGCACAAACTAGGAACACCTCATCATTTGTGCTTGAAGCAATTACATTTGTACTGTTATCATCACCATTATTTTAATGATCTTGTTGTTTTCGATCCCTCTTCTACTTATATCAGAACCTCTTAATGTGTCATGGCTTATCACAATAGTAGCATGTCTTCACATCTTTGTTACCTCTAGACTTTGAACAGTTCTTAGACTTGCTGTGACCTTTGGGAACCTTACTCTTGTTCCCCCCTATTTTTTCATGAAAGCTTACACATTATCAACTTTAATCTTCTTTCTTGCGATTTCTTCATTAAACATACTCTATTTTTTTACATCCAAAAAGAGCACTCTCTCAAAAGATGTGTTGCTAATTGTAACCATTAGCGTTTTCTAACTATCCAGTAATGTATTCAACATGAACAAGGCTTAAAGCTCATCATCAAGAATGATCTTCATTATGGTAATTTTGTTAATTGTGTCTTGTAAATCACCTAGATGCTCTTACATTGGTTTCCAAACCTTCAACTTCAAATTCACAAGCCTCTTAATCAAAGAGACCTTATTATAAGTAGTTTTCCTTTCATATGGACCTTCTAGCTTCTTCCATAACTCAAAAGGATCCATTTCTTGAGCACATGCTTGAATATGCTAATATCAATCCAATGTCTAATAGTGCCAAAAAAAATTTTGCTTCATCTTTTCCCATTTTTTATCTTATATCTTTTCATGTTTTGAAGGAATATCATCCTTCACACCTCTGTCCACATATATAGGATCAAAGAGATCCCTGCAATATAAAAGGTCCTCCATCAAAGGCCTCAAAATTGAGTAATTTAATGACATTAATTTTACCATAAAGCTATCCTTCTATTATGATGGCTTTGATACCACTTTTTGAGAGACAAATACATAACTTTTTAAAAGACCAACCAAATATTAAAGATAAGAAAGAACTCTTCAAGTTGCAGTAACAGAAAAATATGAGAATAAAAAACTAAATGATGAAACAAAAACCAAGATTTAATATGGAAAACCCTCCAGTGTAGAGGGAAAAACCAAAGGGAAAACTGATAAATAAATCCATTAAATTCAATAAGGATTTAAAAGAAAAGTTTATCTCTCACGGCCAAAAAACAAGTTATTTCACAAAAGTTTTAGGATTGAAACCAATATTGATATCACAATCAACAATCATTCAAACAAATCCTCAAAAAAATAAAACAATGATGAGAATACAATACTCTTTGCGCTCTCTCTGTTTTTCATCACTTTTGGATGTTGTGGCCGCACTCGCTCTAAAAACCTATCTATTTTTCTCTGTTATATCATATAATAAAATTTTCTGTGACTTACACGGTCACTTACACAGCCCTAAAACTGACCATGTGTCTTTCCAACACCACCTTATTTGCAAACATTTATGATTATAGAGAGCTACACGGTCTCCATACATGGTCTAGTATCTTCACAAGTTTATAGAGACTTACACGGTTGATCTACACGGTTGTGTAAGTCAAGACATAAAATATAAAGTCATCTACGATTACCAAAAGTCTTAAAATAGGGTTAGACACTCAACATATCAATACTCTTTTGTGTTAAAAAGAAATTTAATTTAATTAGCTAAACAAATGAGATCAATATGTCAAAATGTAATTTTGGTTGCAAGCAAATTATAGCAAATATTTTGATACAAGAGTTAAAATGTTAATTGGTGTAATACAATCATTAGTTGACTTTATTTAAATAAAAAACAATGATTCAATGACTAAAAGATATAAGATTGTAATATATAAAAACATGTTATTTAGATCTCAACATTTTCTACAATGCATATGGATTAGATGAGGAAAAATATAGTTAGTAGAAAAGATTATTATACGTAAAGGTTTCTATTTGTATCAAACCAAAAAAAAAAAGATCAATAGCAATTAATTAATGAAAAAGAAAGATTGAGTACATTCTTTGAAAAAAGTATTCTCTTAAACAATTAGACTTATTTTTTTCAAACAAAAAGTAATTTATTTTAAAATTAAATTAATTATAAAAATTGATAATACAAAAAATTACAATAAATTGAATTTAATAATATTAGTCTAATTTCAGATTGGGTTAGAGTAAAAAAATTCTTAATTTTAAATACCTTACTTAGAAAATCATTGATTTAATTTTTTTAATGATATGCTACTCACCCCTAAGATATAATGTTATATTCTTTCTTCGAAAGAAAAAACATATAATGTTAACATTTAAAACGAAAGAATTGTAGTTACTAAGAGATATGACAATTATGGTTTTCCATGTGTACCAAAAAAGTGAAATATCGACAATCATCGTACTAAACATTACTTCATTTTAGCTTTGCATGTATCTTTGCAACTACAACATATCTTTGCTTAAAAGAAGGAAGCATGAGGGTGTATTGCTAATAGACTAATTTTCCTTAGTTAGTGTTTCCTTCCCATTATAACAAAGTTGACTTTTAGCTACGTTATATTTGGCTAAAATTTAGCTTTTGGCAATGATTTTTAATAACATTGGCAAAAGTTTATCTTTTCACGAAATTTTACAAAATTGTCCCTAAATGCATGGCTTTGGTGAGGATTTATGGGAATCATCACAAAATGCTCACCCTTTTGAGATGGTTTAGAATTTTCGTTAGCAAAGGCTATCATCATAAAAAGTCAGATTTTTGGTGATGCATTTTTTAAATCGTTGCCAAAAGTTCAAACAACAAAATCAAATTTAATATTATTGACAATAATTCTAGGTATAAAAATAAATTTAACGACCAAAAATTTCAAATTATTTCAATAATTTATGAAACTATAAACTCAAAATTAATTAATAATACATAGATTTATACTTTTTATTTTTATCTTTTAAATTATATGATTTGACAATTTTTATGGTGTCACAAAATTTTCTAATAATTTTAACATGAAGTTTGTAATATAATGATCATATATGATTCTTACAGAAGAAACAATAAATATTGAACTATAGTAAGTAAAATAATATAATGATATATGGTAAGTAATACAAGAATTTAGTTAAAAGTTTAACAATTCTTACAAATAAAACAATAAGTAAAGTTTTATGTCTATTCCATCGAAAAGGAAAAGAAATAATTATTTTCTAGATTCTAAGTGACATGAGACTCGATAGAAAAAGTAAAAGATTCCTTATGTTTAACACTTGAGAATTAACTTAATACTCCTAAGTAAAGCAAAAAAATTTAGATAAAGATATTGACTGACATAGTCACTCATAATAATGAATCACTAGTAATCATAGATGAAGTGATTGGCAAAAAAAAACAACTAATTTTGAGCTTGAAAGTAAGAGAATATCCAATAGGAAGAAAAAAAATCCCTTATAGGGGAACCTGATAAATGATAATTATGACTTACAATGTTAGAGGATCAAATGCTCCTCATAAGAAGCTTTTGATAAGGGATCAGATCTTGGAAAATAAAGCAATCATTACTGGCATTTTGGAAACTCAGATGAAACATGAGAATTTCAACATTATTAAGCTACCCCTGGAAATTGGTAGTAGTTCACCAATCATTTATAATACCATAGTGGCAATATCATAGTATGCTTTGATAACTCAAGCTCTTTAGTTCAACAATATATGGAATTTTCCACTGATCAAATCATACATATAAAGGTGGAGGATAAAATGACTAGCACAGTGGTCCATATATCTTTCATTTATGCTCATAACACGGTACATCAAAGATATGCACTGTGGAACACTCTCAAAGAAGTTGCAAAGAACATCAATACTCCTTGGTTGATTGCATAGGATTTTAACTCAATCATCAGTCTTAATAAAGTTGAATGGGAGAGATACTTAGGCATACCATGTCCTAATCTCAAAAAATGCTTGATATATAAGTCATGGATCTTCCTTCAAGGGGACACTTCTTCACTATGAAAAACAATCAAAATGATGGTTCACTAATCAGGAAAAAAACTTGACAGAAGTTTAGGGAATCAACATTGGCTCCAATCCTATCTAGCCAACTACACACTGTTTGAAAATAACAACTACCAAATCACTCTATTATTATCACCTAAACAAACTGTGAGATGAGTTTTCAAAGGTTTCCTAGGTTTATCTATTGAAATAAAAAAAATGAAGTATTTAATTATTTTAAAGATTTTCATACATTAGTGGCTACTTAACTTTCAACTCGTATTAAAATTTTTTGAACAAAAAATGGTTAAGAATATATGTTTAATAACATGACCAAGTATATGATTTTTAATGGAATCTTGCATCAAATAAGTTACGTTAAGAGTGTTAGAGAAGTGCTTTAAAGGGAATCACCTTAGCACGTATTGTATAAACCATTTTATGATTAATGAAGGCATTTTTTATTATTTTGATGTTCATACGTTTATGGATTTGATGTTGATCTTAAATTGATTTAATGAAGTCCTTGATACAAAACATAGCATGCAGGAAATCATGATGAGATCATGATAATGAGATTCCCATTATGTGTAATTATGTTAGTATCTAAACTTTCCCTAGTCATAGGATTAATGAGATGGGATATCATTAATTCGGATAGACTAGCACATGTTATACT
>JAOSBK010000005.1:37728437-37739515 GCA_027568895.1 Erythroxylum shatona | reverse complement strand
ACGAATATTAGTACCGTCGCTAAATCACTCAATTTTAGCAACGAAAATATGCTTTCCGTCGCTAATTGCCAACGGAAATGTTTCCGTCGCTAATCTACATTTTTCTTGTAGTGATTCAAGGAATTATTAAAGATCACGTTTTTTTATTGTCTTATTATCGGGATTAAATATACATTCAATTTTACAAAAGGAAGAAATATTTTAGCCCTTTAAGTGAAATTCGACCGTCTACATGCTTCAGTACAGAAGAAACAACATTGTCATATAAATGAAGGACAGAGAGCCTAAAAGTTCATTAACTTTCATGTGAGAGACAACGGCAGAGACAACCTTGGCAATATTCCCTTGTTAATAACAGCTACCTTGGCAAATACATATAGTTAACCCTGTCGAAATCTAGAGGTTTGAAAATAGCAAAGGGCCGCCTTTGGCCTTTGTCTCTCGCAATTAAGTAATTAGTAATTATATGAAACCCTTGATCTGGTACTACAAGACACTTAATCGATCCTTTGGTGTCACTTACAAGCAAATAGCTGGTCTTAGTACATTCATTGTGGTACCCGCGCAAAAGGGGCTCGTGTGGAGAGACAAAGATGCCATCAACCTATCAAATTGGCATTCCCTCTTACAGATGTCTGCAAAGAAAAGAGAACCCTTGTGTGGAACGGCATGCCATGCACGAGTTTTACGCATGGGTTTTCACGTTGACAATATTGCGTGCAACATGGTCATTAATATGTACTCTAAATGTGGGTTATTAGACTCTGCTCGCAAAGTGTTTGACGCAATGCCCGTTAGAAGTTTAGTATCGTGGAATATTATGATTGCTGCCTATAATCAGCATGGGGAGAAGCAGAAGGCTGTTAAGCTTTTCCTGGAAGTGCAGAGGTCTGGAATCAAATACAGTGAATTCACCCTTTCAAGTGTGCTCTGCGCTTGTGCTGCAAACGGTAATATCTCTGAAAGTAAGCAATTGCATGCATTTGCTATTAAGGCTGCCATGGATACGAATGTATTTATGGGTACTGCATTGCTTGATGTTTATGCCAAATGCAGTTTGATACAAGATGCAAGTCGCATTTTTGAAGACATGCCAGAGAGGAATCCTGTTATGTGGAGTTCAATGGTGTCTGGTTACGTCCAAAATGAGCTTTATGAAGAGGCTCTCGTTCTTTATACCAAAGGACAAAAGGAGGGTTTGGAAAATAACCAGTTTACTCTATCCTCCGTCATTTGTGCCTGTGCTGCTTTGGCAGCTTTGATAGAAGGGAAACAGGTGCATGCTGTGATTTTCAAGACTGGGTTTGGTTTAAATAGTTTTGTTACTTCCTCTCTCATAGACGTGTATGCAAAATGTGGTAGCGTCAAGGAGGCCTTTACTGTGTTTTCGGATATAGAAGGGAAGAATATTGTTGTATGGAATGCTATGATTTCTGGATTTGCAAAGCATTCTCGCGCCTTAGAGGTCATGATTTTATTCGAGAAAATGCAACAGGGGGGCCTCCTCCCGGATAAAGTGACCTATGTTTCGATATTATCAGCTTGCAGTCATATGGGTCTGGTCGACAAGGGTCGAAAATATTTCGACCTTATGACAGGAGAGCACAATGTCTCACCAAAAATCACTCATTATTCCTGCATGGTGGATATTCTTGGGAGAGCAGGACTAATCCATGAGGCTTATAAGTTGATTAAGGAAATGCCATTTGATGCCACACCTCCTATATGGGGTTCCATTTTGGCCTCTTGCAGGAGTCATGGGAGTGTAGAGTTAGCTGAGATTGCCGCCAAAAACCTGTTTCAAATGGAACCTGATAATGCAGGAAATTATATTTTGCTTTCAAACGTTTATGCTGCCCATAAAAGATGGGGGGAAGTTGCAAACGCAAGGAAGTTTCTCAAAGAAAATGAGGTCAAGAAGGAGACGGGTAAGAGTTGGATTGAGATTAAAAACAGAGTTCATATATTTGTAGTTGGTGAAAGGAACCATCCTAGAATCAATGATATATATATAGAATTGGATAATTTGTTTGTAGAGATGCAGAAACTAGGCTATAAGTCTCAAGCGGAATATGATCTTCATGATGTGGAAGATAACAAAAAGCAGGAGCTTTTGAGACATCACAGCGAGAAGCTGGCCTTCACTTTTGGCCTAATGTGCTTACCTTTCACAGCTCCAATCAGGATAATGAAAAATCTGAGAATCTGTGGGGATTGCCATTCATTTTTGAAGCTTGCTTCAAGAATTACAGGCAGGGTAATCATCGTGAGAGATGTGAATCGTTTTCACCATATCAAGAATGGAATTTGTTCTTGCAAGGAATTTTGGTAGATGTTAATTTGTCCAACAAAATTGTTACTCTCAAGCTGTGTGCTTTGCATTGTTCGTTTCTAACCTGGAGTTCAAAATGAACACTTAAAAATATCCACCGAAAATGTCCACAATATCTTTTTCTATGTCAAATTGTTGAAAAATCTAGACGGAATGTAATCCATATTTTGATTTCCTGATCAAGATCACTTTAATTCTGTAAAATAATTAACAATTAAATAATAATAAAACATGAATTTTATTCATATCTTAATCCGATCCTTGATCATAATCTTGTTGTATCTCTTGAACTATTTTCGAAATTAGCTTATCTTAACCACTATAGTTGAATAAATGTTTGGCCTCTAGCGATATCTATAAAATAGGTTAAGAGAATTCTGCAATTGTTACAGGGAGAGTTAAGCAATAAGTGCATGTTTGAACTTAAGTCTATTCATAATAAGTTTTAGATATTTTAGTAATTTAATAGAAAGTAATTATTAGAAATAATTCTAGCTAAATATCAATTATGCCTAAAGATGACAATGGATAGGCCAGGCTCGAGCTCCACTAAGCTTGACCCAAATTATTTTTTAAATTAAAATGTCAAAATGTCTCAATTCGATCCTAAGCTTGGTCAAACCGAGTTTGACTCGTTGATCTTGTGTCGAGTTGGGCTATGCCAAAGCCCTATTGTCATCTCTAATTATGTCCAAATCCAATATCTTATATTGATCCTTATTTATTAAATAGTTCGTATTTATTCATAAAATTTCTCAGACTTTACAGTCAAGTCTAACTTGATTAAAATATCTTTATTCTCTTCAACCCATTCTTTATGTGAGACTCATGAGATTCCTAAATATGTTGGAACTGGATACAAATAATTACTCTAAATCATATTTAGGATTAGATAAATTAAATTTGATAAAACAAACACATGTAAGAGGGGGTGAATTATATGTATAAAAAATTGCAAAGTAATTTCAAATGATAATATCATGCTAAACAAAATAAGACTATAGACATAAAGGTCCTATCAACTTTCGAAAAGATCATGTTAACGTTGAAAATGAAAGGATCCTATTAATTGTTTAAAAACGAAAGGAAATAGTCAATTAAAAGGAACCTGCTAGCACTCAAAAGAAAAGGAGCCTTTAATTGATAGGAACTTGCTAGTGCTTAAAATAAAAGGAGCTCATTAATCAATATGAGCCTGTTAAAGCTCAAAACCAAAGGGATCTCTTGTGATATAAAAACAGAAGGAGCCTATTATAAAACCGTTTGAAAACACAAATTTATAATGCAAAAATTTAAAAGTTATGAAGAGAGAAAAAATGACACAGTTGATTTATACTGATTCGGCTAATAACGAAACCTATGTCCAGTCTTCAAATACCTAGCTTGAGTATTTCATAATAAGAATCTAAGTATTAAATTTGATGAGCCTCTCCAAGCTCACAAGTACATATTTTTTAAAGTTCTCTAGCCTTCTCACTCAAAGTGTTTAACAAGCCTCTATAAGCTCTCAAAAATAAATATAAAGTAAGCTCAACATAAGCTCTCAAAGAATAATAATTTCTCTCTTGATAGAGTGTTTTCACTTTCTAAGGCAAAGAAGTTTGATTTAACTTTTAAGAATGTTGATGATGCTGAAGTATTTCAAAAATCTGTGTATTTCTCAAATGTAGTGGCTCTTCCTTAAGTAAACATTTTCTCCAACTAGTTGTTGCTTCATTTTTATTCTAAGTTGACTTTGTATCTAACGAATCTTCGATATTATCTTTGTTGAAATCTTTGATATTCAGACGTTAAGATAAAAGTTATGTCAAAACTTCCAGAGCTAATTATTCAAATTAGTATAGTCCTTCCGGATGTTATGGAACTATTTCTAATTAGGTAAGTTCATAAAGAAGATTCCTGCAATAAAAAAGAAGTAATTATCCTATGATTTTATTTCCTTTTAAAAATTATATCGTTGCCTATACAAGGAAATAAATCCAATTTGAATTTTGAAATATTATAAAGTTATCATCAAAATCATTAAAAAAATAAACCTTTAGCTAACAATCTCCTCCTTTTTTATGATGGCAAACAATAATAAATATATTTTCAAAATTCAAATAATTACATAGGATTTCAAAATATACTTGTAAACTTTATATGTTCTTACTCACAGTTATAATTAGAAGGAGCCTGACTTCTAAAGAAAGGAGCCTATCATTTGTATATCACATAATTAAACTTCACAAGTTCAACAAAATTTTAGCAGCAATTAGCATAATATATCACATTTGAATATATCACACACACATATATATATATCATCAAGGCAATATTGAAAATATATCGTGGATGTAAAGTATATCTTTAACTAGTATCCCCCTTCGTCATTATCAAAAAAATAGGAGGGAATGAAATTAAGCAGTAAGAAATATCACAAGTATGTAAGAAAAATCTAAGTAAAAATAGTAACAAAGTTAGTTAAGAGATTCAAAAAAAAATTGAAGTATACAAATTAAGAAGGCCTTCTAAACTAGAAGGAGTCTACTAAACTAAGAGGAGGCTTTTAAATTGTGAAAGGCCTTTTAAAATAAGAGGAGGCTTTTAAAAAAAATATTAGAAGGGGCTGCTAATGTCTGCAAAGATAAGTAGCATAGAAAATTCAAACAAAATTAATATGAAAAAGATCAATGGTTCCTTCTAAAACATGATCTCTAAGAAAATGATGTTTGATTTCTATATGCTTAGTCCTTGAGTAATGATTTATTGCCCTATTATTATCACATAATATAGAAATATGATTAAAATTCAAAGAGAAATCTTGGAGTTGATACTTCATCGATAAGATTTAAGCATAATAGCTGGCAGCTGCTATATATTCCGCTTCTAGACATCCTCCAAGAAACTGACAATGACCACTTGTCCTTTTGTTATCAACTTCATCACCTGCATAATCTACATCAAAATAGTCAACTATGTTAAATAAATCAGTTTTTGGATACCATAATCCAAAATCCATAGTTCCATGAAGATATTAAAAGATCCTTTTAAATGCTTGAAGGTGGCTTTCTTTTGGATTAATTTAAAGCATGCGCACACACTAAACATAATATATGGTCTTGAGCTTGTAAGATTTATTAATGACCCAATCATTCCTCTGTACTTTGTCTCATTTGTAGCCTTTCCTTCTTCTTCCTTATCAAGTTTAGCTACAATGTACATAGGAGTACCCATTGGTTTGGCATTCTCAAAATGGCACTTCTTGATGAGTTTCTTTGTGTATTTGTCTTGGCTAATGAAGATCCCTGTTCTGTTTTTTCAATTTGTAATCCGAGAAAGAAGGAAAGTTCTCCCATCATGCTTATTTCAAACTCCCCTTGCATTAATGCTGAGAATTCTTCACAGAAAGATTGATCAGTAACACCAAATATTATGTCATCAATATATATTTGCACTATAAGTAAGTCATTCTCCTTTTTCTTAATAAATAACATTTCATCTACCTTTTCTATTTCAAAATTATTCGCAAGCAGAAAATTACTTAATCTCTCATACCATGCTCGAGGAGCTTGTTTTAGACCACACAGAGCTTTAGTTAGCTTCATCACGTAATCAGGATGGTTTTTAACTTTAAAGCTTGGAGGTTGTTTAATAAACACTTCTTTGTTAATATATACATTTAACAAGGCACTTTTGACATCTATTTGGAATAATTTGAAGTTTCTATAACATGCAAAGGCAAGAAAAATTTAGATCGATCCCATTCTGGCAACAAGTGCATAAGTTTCATCAAAATCAATACCTTCTAGTTGATTATAACCTTGAGCTATAATTGTAGCATTGTTTCTTACCACCTTACCATTTTCAGCAAGGTTGTTTTGAAATACTCGACAAATTCCAATGATTGGCTTGTTTAGCGGATGAGGTACTATATTTCAAACTTTGTTTTTGTTAAACTGACTCAGTTCATATTTCATAGCTGAAAACCAATTTCATCAGTAAAAGCCTCTTCAATTGCTTTTAGTTCTAATTATGAATGAAGGCAATATAATTGTTTTTGAAGGATGACATGGTTCTTAGACTTATAGAAGGGTCTCCTTGAATGTATTGATGTGTATCTTAACCTCTCCATTCTCTTGGTATTCTTCGTTGCATTGGCTCCTGCTAAGATGAAGGAGCCTGCTCCATCCTAACTTCAGAAGAACCTTCTTGACCTTGTAATTTTTAAGATACTATAGGTGTGGTTTGAGTTTGCGATGTTTTTTTTATGAGTCGAAGGATGCTCTCCATCATCTAAATTAGTTGTTGTTGTTGAGGTAGTGCTTCTTCAAATAACACATGCATTGATTCTTCTATCCTCTTTGTTCTTTTATTATAAACTTTGAATCCTTTACTGGCAGTACTGTAACCCAGAAAAATAACTTCATCTAATCTCACATCAAATTTTCCAAGATTGTCCTTTCCATTATTTAATATGAAACACTTGTAGCCAAAATTTTTCTTCCTTTCCACAACTCATAGGAGGTCTGTTTTAGAATAGGTCTTAGAAAACATCTGTTAAGTATGTAACAGGCAGTAGCTACAACTTCTGCCTAGTAACCATGAGGTAGACCATTTTCACACAACATTGTCATGGCCATATCAGAGTCCTATTCTTTCTCTCGACAACTCCACTTTGCTGAGGAGTCCTTAGGCATGAAAAATTATGAGATATCCCATTTTCAATAATGAAATCTTCGAATTTTCTGCTATCAAATTCTCCTCTATGATCGCTTCAAATTGATGTAGTTCAGTACTCTTATTCATTTTGGATTTTTCTTCATCTTTCCTTTCAATATGTGATATTTCATCTATCATGTGTCTCGAATAACTGCTATCAACTATCCATTGATTTTATCTTGTCTCTATTCTGAAGCATATCTGTAGAATATATTATCTCATTTTAGGTACCCAAAATTTTTTGGGTCCTTTTAGGTTAGCAATTTGACCTTTCGGTCTCTAAATATATATCTGAGATAATTTCTTTATTTTTTGAAAGTTACAAGAATGACTAATATGACCATGTTTACCACAGTAATTGCACAAAACAGATGAATGAGAATTATTGTAATTTTTGTTATTTATCAAGTTCTTGTTGTTTTGACTATAGCTACTGTTGGATTTAACAAACAAAATTTGTATGGCCTAATATTATTGTTTTCATTATATCCTATTACAACCTATCAAAAACAACTTTATCATTCCTAATTAATGCATCAAAATTGTTCCTTCCATCAACAAAATTGGCTAGATCTTTTTCTAGAGAAGAAACTTTTTTCTTCTAACTGTTTTACCTTAATATAATCATTTTCAAGCAATGCATTCTCTAACTGACTTACCTTTTGCTCCAAGAATTCCTTTTCAGAGACTTTTTGCTTATTGTCATTTTGAAGGGACATAATTCTAGACAATAAATTCTTATTTTCAGGTTCTAGTGATTTAATCTTATTCGTCAAGGATGCATCATTATTTTTGGAATCTTAACTTTTTGAAATATTACACTGTTAATTTTTTGTACTGATCATATAAGTCGTGATAAGCATCTCTTAATTCATCAATTTCAATATTAAAGTCAGAATAATATACCTCATCATCTCCTAATTCGGTTATAAAGTAAATGTTGCTAACTTCTTCAGACTCTTCTTCTTCAAAGCTTTCAAAGTCCTCATCTAACCAAGTTACAGTCATAGCTTGCCTTTTAAGTTTTCTATTTTCTGATTTGTCCTTTAGAAGAAGAGGACATTCTAGTCTTCTTCGTCTAGGCTTCTTACAGTGATAACATAAGATTTTCACTGCTCCCTTTTTATAGGAACTTGTTGTTTCTATTTTTCTTGTTTCCTTTTCTTTTCTTCATGAGCTTCTTTTTCTAAAAGCAAGTATATTTTTTAACCATGAAATTGAATTATTCATCTCCTTCTATTTGCAATTCAGGGTCGCTTTCATCTCCGTTTGATGGATTTTATTCATCAGTTATTTTTAGTGTCATTCCTCTTTTGTATGAGAATCTTTCATCCCGCCTAAGCTTAGCTTCATAGATCATTAAGTTTCCTCTTAACCATTTGAGTGAGATAGTGTTGAGATCTTTTACAGCCTTTAGAGTTGTCACCTTAGGTCTCTATTCTTTTAGTAGTGATCTTAGAATCTTTGTCATAAGCTTATCATTGAGATATATCTTATCCAATTTCTTCAAGATAGTGATGACATTGTTGAAACTTTCGAATAATTCATCTAATCACTAACATATATCTTATCCAAGATCTTCAAGACAGTGATGACATTGTTGAAACTTTTAAAGAATTCATCTATTGTTTCCCCTATTTCATGCAAATAGTTTTATATCGATGCACAAAAAGACTTATTCTATGTTTCTTTACCTCATTCATACCTTAAAAAGTGACTTGTAGTTTGTTCCATATTTTCTTTACTGTATAACAGTAAGATATCTTTTTATACTCTTTCGAAGATAGTACGCAGATCGGATAATGTCTTATTTTAGCATTTAGTTGTGTGTTTCTTCTATCAGCATCAAACCACACTTCTACATCATCAATAGCAGAAGGTGTGGCTCCAACTTTAATAGCCTACCATAGTTGATATCTACATATTGAAAATTAATAGTCATTATCTCTTTCTAGTAGGAATAGTTGTTTACATTGAAATAGGGAGGCCTTAAGACAGATTGTCCTTCAAGGCTTCTCAAATTGTTTGTCATGATCTATCATGTGTTGTAAAAGATAATAAATGTGAAACCTCTTATTGATACCAAATGATAAAGTAAACGCATGCAAGAGGGGGTAAATTGTGTATAAAAAAATTTCAAGGTACGTTCAAATGATAATATCCTGCTAAACAAAATAAGTCTATACATAGAAGGGTCTTATCAACTTTCAAAAAGATCTTATTAATGTTGAAAACGATAAGATCCTATTAGTTGTTTAAAAATGAAAGGAGCTTGTTAATTGAAAGGAGCCTGCTAGTGCTCAAAAGCAAATGAGCTTGTTAATTGATAGGAGCCTGCTAGCACTTAAGAAAGGAGCTTGTTAATCAATAGGATTTTGTTAACACTCGAAACAAAAGGGACATCTTGCAATATAAAAACAGAATGAGCATATTGTAAAACCGAAGAAGCCTTTTGAAAACACAAATATATAATCCAAAAATTTAAAATTTAGGAAGAGAGAAAGAATGACACAATCGATTTATACTGGTTCAGCTAATAACGAAGCCTACATCTAGTCTCCAAGTATCTAACTTGAATATTTCACTATAAGAACCAAGTATTAAATTTGACGAGTCTCTCTAAGCTCACAAGTACATATTTTTCAAAGTTCTCCAACCTTCACAATCAAAGTGTTTAACAAGTTTCTACATTTAAAAGTATCCATCAAAAATTTTCTATCAAGAAATCTTTTATATCGATATTATTATATAGTACTTTTGTCGACACCATGATATGTATAACAATGGACTGTCAACTTGAAGTCACATACTTTTAAGTGCATTGAAATGATATAAAAGCTCTTTTTTCATTTACAAACAATTAAAGGTATCCATTGAGAGTATTTATCAAATACTTTTCTTATTAAAATTCTACTATAAAGATAATCTTAGTAAATTGCCTGGTTTATCCATCAAAGATATGTTGGCATAATTTTGTGCAATATTTTGAGAATTCGAGCGAGATAACCAATGAAATTGAATTAAAATCATACTTACATAACAATATATTAGAAAATAACTAAAAAATAATTAACTAGCTAAAATTTCAATTCTTTTTTCATTAAATTGAACTACAAAGTTGAATTAACCCACTGTTTACACTATTGTAATATAAAAAACAAGGGAAGTTAGGACATCAAATAATTTTGTGATTTTTGGTACCTTCAAAGTTAGCATAGAAAAAATAGTGCATACAATTGATAATAATTAAATCCATCTTAATACGAGTTACAATGACCAAAATCTTGTTTGGGTCTCATTACATAATTTAGAAACCTTCTTTTGACGGTGAGTTAGGGCTTTTAAAATGTCTTCAAGTTCAAAATTTTAACATTTTTCATAAAAATAAGGAAAATGTTTCTCCTTTATTTATGTATATTTGGTATTTTGTACTTATTGCAATTAATGATACAATTAAAAAATTTAAACGGATGGATGAAAAAAAATATAACTTAATGTATGAAACAAATTTTATTTTATTAATAGTAATGTATAATGTAAAATTCTATGCATATATAAGAGTTAATTGTAAAAAGAATTTCAAATTTTACTTAATTTTGTAATATTGAGTTGAATTTTAAAAATGAACTAAAATGTTTCAACTTTTAACTTTTTCAAAAGTAACTCAACATTAAGTTTTCTGTTAATATGGATGATATGATGAGCCACGTCAGATTAATAATTTTGTCATGTGTTTGCTATGTATTTTATCTGTACCCCTTATGAATTTTATTATTTAATAAATTAAAAATATAAAAAATCATAAAATAATTGTACACTCCTTCGTATATTTTACTTAATAATTATTTTAGAATATTTGATATTTTTAATTTATTAAATAATAAAATTCATACATGACATGGATACAATGTGTGATAGCTACATAACAAAAATATTAATCTAAAATCACTCATCACGTCACCCACATAAACGAACAACTTAATGTCAAACTATTTTTACTAAAAATTGAAAGTTGGAATGTTGCTATTTTTAAAAGTTTGAGATA